>CAEGAF010084934.1:0-15416 GCA_903067075.1 Micropoecilia bifurca | reverse complement strand
AATTTAATTGGTAATGATCTTAAACAGTTTTGAAATTTGAGTGGGTGAAACCTGCAGAAACCCCGTTCTCTGTGTTGCACAGACTCCGGACGAAAAAGCAAATCCCACAGCTTCTGTGCGGTGAGATTTTAGACATCCATTTTCACAGGATTATTTTATATTTGCATGTTTCTCCTGCAGGTCCGTCGACTATGACACAGACATCCTTCCTCTCTCTGCCCCTCCTCTTCTCCCTGGCCTCCCCAATGATTATCATTTGCAGCTAACAGAGAGCTCGTAAGCCCCTCACATCGCTGTTTACACACCTCACCGCCTCCAGGTGAACCCTCCCTCCACCTATGATGTCATTCATGTAAAACTGTGCTCCAGGGGTGAAGTTCCGGGAATCCAGCTGACGCCAGAGATGGTCTTAGCTGAGTTCCAGTTGAGGAAACTTTCATCTCCCATCTGCAGTAACAACCTGAACATAGGGATAACACCCAGGTCAGTTCAAAGTCAGATTCGGTCCGTCAGAGTCGACAAACTCACATTAAGAAGGAAACACTTTTTCCAAGGCGATAAATACAGATGGGCCCACATTTAAAATAAATTTGAAAAAAAAAAAGTACGTTTGGTTTTAGGAGGGGAAGCATTCTGCATAAACAAAGCATAAAGTTAACGAATGAACACATCGTGTAGCTGGAGTTCCTTTCGACAAGAGCTTCCTGGCAGCTGCATCTCACTGGATGATATGCAGAGGTCTTTAACAGCTGTCTAAACAGTGAGGCAGACCTTTTCTTCGTGTTTCATCCTGCAGCGAATCCGCTCTGCTCCGTCTTCCTCTGACATCTTGTTCATAGGTTGATGTTGTAAAATGTCCGTCTCAAAATGTCCGTCTCAATCTTATCAAATAGGAAACAGAACCTTTTATTCATCTTTGGAACGTCTGAGATAGAAATGATAGCAGACTATGTGATAAAACTATCTTTTTTTTCGATTTGAAATTGCAGCTGAGGAAAAAAGGTCCTCTTTGCAGAAACAGCAGATGTTTACGGTTTTGAAGTGTTTTGGTCTACCTCTTCTCCTCCCCTAATATTGACGTAAAGCTGCTCCGTTACAGGCCTGAGGTGATCTACACGTCTGACACCAACCAGATGCAAACAAGACTGATGGCCAGGCTGGTGGAGTTTGAAGAAGAGGAGCTTGACTAGGCAAAAAAAGGCGCTGCACACACACACACACACACACACACACACACACACACACACACACACACACACACACACACACACACACACACACACGCAGACACATCTTCTTCAGGAATAAACACTACTGCTTTCCTCCGGAGGCACATTATTCAGCAGCCATCCTACTCAGCCTTGTGCAAGACTCTCCTTTGTCTGTTTTTGCCACTTCTGTAAAATGAAACCCAGTCACTTTGGCGCCCACCTGTAAGGCTTCTTCCTGCCCACTCAGAGTTGCCTATAAGCCTCCCTTCTGAGCTCTCAGAAAGGCTGGAAGTGTGTTATCCCTCCACCTACTTGATCCTGCAAATTCACTGCCGCAGAACCTTCCAACATCAGCTCTTACCAGCTTTGCTTTCACCGGACTATACAAACGGAATTTTTCAAAATTTCACTATTTCTTTAGGTCTGACAGTGAGTAGCAATTGAGATTTTTATTTTTGAGAAAACTCAGCTTTTAATTTGGCCTAAAGCCCTGCTGATTCGCAGCTGTTATTCCAACGTTAATTAGAGACATCAGATCTACATTCACACTTACACGACTGTAAGGGGGGAAAAAAAAGGAAACAGCTGAGGTCAGGATTTAATTATCGAAAGAGCTGACAAGTTGTGAAGTCACTGGGATGCAGTCCAGCAGGCGCACGTGTCACCTGTCGTCCATAGAGGGAGCTCCAGCTCTACGACTCCGACTTAGCTGCTTGTGTTTGCCTATCAGTGAATGTGTGTGCACTCACTGTAAAGAAATAAAGTAACACTGAATTGCCTGTTTGTTCTCCCTTGTAGAGAAGCACACAAAGCCACAAAAAAGGTCATATTATTTAGACATGAGGTTGGATCCAAACAGAAATGCAGAATCATGCAGCTGTGGGGTTATTCTTTCACATTACATAGAGATGACAGTAGATTGTGTCCTTTTAGGCGCTTTTTTGGGGGGTGGCTGAGAGGGGGCTTCAAAGGACAGTCCTACAGAAAAATGTTTGATTTCCTTATTAACAATTATATAAAAAAATGTTTTTTGCTTCTTTACTGGTTGAAAACAACAAACAAGTAGGTTCAGCATGAATTTTGGAAAAATATCCATGCCACTTGAATCTGTCGGGTTTTTGTTATGTTACATCAATTTATTTTATTTTTAAAAATCTGAAAAGTGTGGAGTGCATTTAAATTTAGCTCCCCTGAGCTTTTTAGAACCACCTTCATTTTGCAATGACCGTACTGCTACCAGGTTTTTAGGTATGATGCTGCTACAGACAGATAGCATCTTTTAACACCAGTTTTCAAGCCACTAATTAAATATAAAATATTCCAATTAACGCAGATTTTTTCTAAACTATCCCATTAAAGCTCGAGCAGGACATTTATACTTGTTGGCCTGCAGGAAGGTGAACTTCTGTCCCAGTTTCAAGTATTCTGCAGCCTCTATCAGGATTTATTAAAGCACTGTCCTTTATTTTGTTCAATATATTAATACATTCTTTTAATTCTTTATTTTTTCAGTCAGCATTACAGAGTTAAAACTTAAAAAGCAGCAATATTCTCTGATCTTATCTATATGACAAAGTACATACAAACTAATAAAGGTATGGGAGAGAAAGACTTAGCAGTTGCTTGTGTCTGTGTTTTTTAGCATTTCTTATCTTATCATTGCCTCTAATGCCCCAAAGTGCTGGTTTCCACTCTGAATACGAATCCATGCAGCACTTTTCAGATTTTCAGAATCTCCTTCTGCTGCTCCATCTTCACGTCATCGATCACTGTTGGGATCCCTGGGGATAAATCATCAATAAGTCTCCTCTGCTCCCTGCTGTCTCTTGATCCTCCTTCCTCAATCCAAAAAGCTGTTTTCTTCTCATTTTGCTAAACTATAGTCCGACACTTCTCTATTTACGCCAACCAAATAAAGGTTGAATTGTGTTTGGTTCAACTCTAAGCGAAGTCTAACGCTGAAAGACTAAATTGATTTAATCTCAGACATAATACTTTCGCTCCCAAGGCTGTTTGAATGTACTGTTAAGATTAAATGTCCTTTAAAGACTCCTTTACCTAACTCTGAGATGAAATTACTTTATTCATGTCTGTGCTTTCATCTGAAGCTGAGAGTTAAAATGTACTGCTATCCAGTCAGAAAAAAAACATAAAAAGCCTTCTTGATATCACATCTACTATTTCTTATTCATAACAATAATCTTCCCTATGAAAGCCGTGAAATCTTCACTGACAGGCTCCTGTATACATGAAGCCGTTTGCTGCTTTGTCTTCGTTGGCGGCAATTTTCAAAGACCTTGAACCGCAACATGACTGAAAGGCTTCGTTTGAATTACAACAAAATGGACTTTAACTTACTGGAAGTTCAGTACATTTAAATCTGGTGCAACACTTAATGTAAGCAAGATGGATTTGTAAGCCTAGAGTTAATAAAAATCTTGTAATATTTCAACCTATTAGAATGACATTATTTTATGGGTTTTATAATTTACTTGGACTCCTTGAAGAGCTTTACTGGCAATTACAACAGTTTTCAATAATATTTGGATGCCCAAGTTGAAATTTAATGTGCATTTAAATTCTACTTTCTTAAATACACTAACCTGAATCTTGTATTGAGCCTTTCTGGTGATGAGATTTCTGACTGCAGCTGGTCAATAGATAAAATAAAAGTAAATGTTGGAAATAACATTTCAGACTGTAAGAAAGTGACTAGCTTTAGCCTGTTTGTGACAAACTGCTAGGTATTAAAATTCAGCTTTTTCACACTCTGTACCGTTTTTCTGAATGACTCATATTGTCTCTGATAACAGTTAAAGAGCCAGAATAAGTACATTTTGACTTTGAAAGACAGTGTGGCGTCGGTTTTACAGCAAGTTTCGTCTTCCGCTCTCGCACATTTTATCCGTGTCGCATGAAAAGCTGTTTTTGTTTGGAAATGCCAAACTCGTCATCTGTCTGTTTCGTATGGCGTTTTCTCTCCGTTCGCTGTGAAAATTGTTAAGTTGCTTGTGAGTGACTCTTTGCAGAAGCCTGTGTTTTCTTTCATTCACTTCGGGGGGAAACAAGCAAACATGAGGCTGAGTGTTGCCAATAATTACCTATGTTTTAAATGTCAGTCATTTATTTATTTCCTGATTTCTTTCTGTTACTTCATGCACTTCTACTGCTGCATACCTTCTCAGATGCAGTAATGGACATTAATTACCATTAGCATTTGCAGAGCTTTGTGCTTCTCCGGCTCTGTCTTGATTAGAGCACATTCTTCACCGTAACAATAGAGAAATTTCACTTTATAACCTTCACTCCCTCCCACTCCCGTGTTTCCTGTGCTGAATGTCGGTGTTCTGCAGACCCGCTCATGTAGCTGGAAGCAACAGAAAATCCCTGGAATCCTCCCTGAGAGGAGCTTTGCTGAGCTTGTGATGGATTCAATCTGCTGCCTTAAAAAATGACAGCTGATATCAGAAGGTAAAGAAAAAAAGCTGCTTGGAGCTTTTTTAGAAATAGAGGAGAAAAAGATGCAACCACTTTTTCTCGTCGTTTGACAGTAAATCAGACTAAAGGCTTTGTGTTCAAATGCCAGACGATTAAGAGCTTAGATTAATATTCCTATCTAGAACCCAGATAATTATGTCATGGCTTCTGATTCCCAACTTCTGAGATAACCAGAGACAAATATGTGCATGCATTTATGGTTTTATCTCAAAGAATTGTGGATCTTTATTGCGTCCAGATGCCACATTCTGAAGAGGTTGCATTCATCTGTGTAAGTAATTATATGCATGAAGAAAATACAATGGAAATGTTTAGCAACCCCAGGGATTTTTTGACGTGAGACATTTAAATCAACAAAAGCAAAAGACGAGTGAAACGTGGACTGAAGCACCGCTCTGAGAGGAAGAGGCCACAGCTCTGAAAGCTGCATGAAAAGTTAAATTGTGGCTAACCAAACCCTCAGTGAGCTTATCTCGGAAATACGTCCCCATGAATGATAGAAACTAAAATGTAAATGTTTGGCCATAATCACATTTGCTATGTTTTGCTACCGTTTCTCAATAATTCTTCTGGCATTAAGCAAATATGAATGATTTTGTTAATCTTAGCTATTCGGAAACAGTAAAGTATAGATTTAATGTCAGACATTAAAATGGGAGTTTTGATCATAGATCAAGCACCTCAATTTGAGAAATCTCCCTTTAAAGCTCAGTTTCTTCTTCACTGAGACAGAACAGAGCAGCGTCTTCACTACTGCAGAGGAAACCCAAATCTGTCTGTCGATCTCATGAAAAAGACACCAAAATACCTAAAACTGCTCTGCTCTGATTGGAGGAGCAGAGTCTTGGGGCCCGTTCCTATAAAAAACAAAAAGAAGAAAATACACATTGCGCTTTCTGAGTGGATCTAATTCCAGGTATGTCAGGGCAGAAATATGACTCAAATCGACATTTTGGCCCATCCAGGAATCTAAATCTGGTACACCTTTTTGATAGCCTGCAATATGGCTTTCTACATGAAGAGCCATGCGTTTATTCCACCGTTTTGAGGGGTGTGCAGTGTAGCATTAAATAGGCCACCGACACAAACGGGGGGCCGAATAAATCCCCCCTGACATGTCCGCAGACCGAAATACAAATGTTTATTTTTTTGATGGGCGTGGAGGAAACAAACGGCAAATCAAATCCACCGTTTTTCTCTTTGTCAGGATGAGTTGGTAGGCCTTTCCTTGGAGTCGGTATTTGTGAAGGAGAGTTTCAAAACCAGCAGCTTTCATGGCTGTAACACTGGATTTCATGGTTCGACAGTCACTCTCAGGGTATATTTCAAATGCAGTTCCAACATTTGAGCATCTAAAGATAAGAAAATATTCAATAAACCATCTGCAGCTGCTGATCTTCATCAAAACGGTATTTCAAGTCCAATTTATGCCTTTTGTATGCTGGAGCTGGACTATATGCTGGGGTTAGGACCCAAATCACTGCTGCTTCTGAGCTCATCTGGGACTTTACCTGATTAGAGTTTAGTACACAACTGCAGAACATGGAGCGTAGTCGTAGATTTGAAAGGCAAATGGACAAAATGAGGAGATGAAGTGTGACAACACATTTGCCATTTTATTGTTGCTGGCAGTTTCTCAGAGACAGACACAAGATTTTCTTTGGTTCAGCAGCTACGATGCACCAGACATGACACTTTTTGTACACTTGGAGGTGGGAGTACTCCTAATAAAGTTTGACAACAGTCAGTGGCAGCGTTGCATAAAGGCTGTGCTTTGAGTCCCTTGTACCCAAATGCGAGACATTTATTTTTAAAGCTTTATTTCTAGTAACAGTTTTGCTAGGCAGAGTGAAATATCCACCAGATACTACTTTCACCCCTGTTCATAACCTATTAATCAACAAATTGTTATTAGTTGAGATGAAGGGTGAATTATACCATTGAAGACAGGAAACATGGACAAAGACAAAAATCTCAATGTGTTGGATAAAACACCCTAAAACATGTCTGAGCCTGATAGCTGCATTTTTAGACTGACCTAAAACAACTTAAGAGAATCAGAGAACTAGTTACCATCTGTTTGTTTACAACTAATTAGCTTAGCAACCACAGCGGAAACACTCCGAGGTAAACTTCAAAGTTTCTCATGTATCTCTCCAATTACTGAGAGAAATACTTCATTGTACCCAATGCTTTTTCCAGGGACTGTTTGCATCTCTACACGTGCTCACTCATTTTCTTTTTTTTTTAAAGACTTGCTTTTATCCTCATTTGATTTACTTGCATGCAGTGTCATTGTACGATAATTGAAGCTTGTTTTCAGAAGCGACCGGGTCAAGATGAGAACACAAGACAACAAAAGGAGGAGACGTTTTAGACAAGTGGCTCTTTGTCAGCTTCAAAGTCAGCTGTGCAATAGAATAACTCTAAAATTTAGCATAAATTACTCAAAGCTGAATGTAAATCTGCTCACTCCGTGCTCTTCCTCCAATTAGAGAATGCTCCATGTTTATTTTTGTCTCTTTAGCATGCTAGCTTCTCCAACAATTCGGTGTACATAATTAGGTATCACTGTGTACCTACTTATTACTGCCAAACAAATACTGTGATTCTTCTAATACCTTTCAATTAAACACCTCCAGAGTTTACAATAATGAAGCCCGATTCATCCTTTGGTCCATCTTTCCTCGTATAATTAGGGTTGCAGACATGTGACGCATTTCAAAGATGCTCCACATTTTTGTTCTGGTAAAGAAATTGCTTTAGTCGAACATTTGTGGTCCCTCCACTTTGCATGACCCAAAGTATATAAGTGGTTTAACCAGAGCCGGTATGACAACCAACTGCACCATTCTTTGATTGGATTGAATTAAAGTCCAGACTTTGACTTGGCCAATTCAAAGCCCTGAGGTGCTTTAGGTGTTGCTCTGTGTTCTTTTATGACCACCTTGGACTAATTTTCAACATTTTTTCAAGCATTTCATTCACAATAAAAAAACAAAAGTCTGAAAATCCAAAGCGTCTTTCCATTTTCACCCGAATAACATTTCTCTTTCAAAATCATTGTAAATAATAACTTGAAATATCTGATTCTTGCACTATTTATTGAAAAATATTGTGTGTTTTCAGTCAAGACACTATAATCAAGGTAAAATCTAAATTTATTGTTAAAATTGGAATGGAAAATGTAGCAAATGTCACTGAAGGTTGCAGGATCTGCCACACCTTCGTTAATGTCTTGAAATCTTAAACATGCAAAACACATTTTCCAAAAAACGACTGCAATCACTGAACCTTAAAATTATATGGAAATAAATCCCTGTCAGCTTTGGCATCTTGGTTGTATGCCTGGTGCTGAAATGATGATTTTTCCGTCTTCCGTTTTCCCTTCACTACCTGCCTCTTTTCTCCATCTGATATTTCTCAACCAACCTGCTGCCAGATTCATGGTTCCTTCAAAGCACGAAGCCATTCTGGGCAAATCATAGATCTGTGTGTGTTTTGAAGCTGCATTCCTTCAAAAGACAGCTACAGCAGGAGAAAACGTGTGACCTGTGCACTCTGCTGTATTGTGAAATTTGCTGTGATCTTCAGAAGAACTTCACCGCCTCCAAATCTCATATTTCTGAAATTGACTCTTCGGTTAGCAAGCCTGGCAAAGCATTTCAATTAACATTCCTCGCTGTGAGTTTCAGAAACAATGGAAAAGTGTTCCAGCTTTCAAATCTGCCACAAATTAGGGTTAATGAGAACATAAATTATGATACCGTCCAACTGTGTAATTGTATGACTGTCAACACTGAATGAAAAGAGTATGAGTTCTCCCTGAGAAAGCGACTAATTGGTCTTTTATTGTTCTAAACTTGCGGCGACGTATTGCTCTCGAGCTGTGCGCCTTCCGTTTTAGTACCTGTAAAATTTTAATCTTATTGCTTTTTAAAAATAATTTACTGTTGTAAGCTGAAGCCTGAATGTTTGCAGGCAAGAAAAGAGGACTGGATTTGAATGGAAGGACCCAAAGAATATAAAAGCTGGGGTGATATGACCAAGAGTTACAAAACCGCCATTGTAAGCTTAGAACTGGAATATTTTTGCAGTATCTTTAACATTTTACAATATTGTGACAGTATTGAAGCATTCATGGGTTTTTACCTGCACTGTGAACTAGCCAGATGTGAACAGTGGCAGCTTGTCTCCAATTAGCTTGGTGGCTAGCTATCCTGGGCTAATGTCAAGTCAGACATGTAATCACATCCAGAGGTGAAAATGAACTACAGTCTTTGTGTGAATAGATATAGTATCATGATGAAATCACTTAATATGATTAATATGATTAAGTGCTGTACTGGGAGTGTGGAGTAGAAATTGGGGAGAAGTTTGCTTACCTCCAAATTGTGCATATACAAGTTGCTAAGAGACAGGAAAGTTACAAATACATTGTTTGTAATCTGATTTAAGATCAAGAAAATACACATCCTAATCTCATTTAAACTGTTATGTACATGTGCAACATTGATCAACATACCATAAAACAGGCAAGTAAAAGTTTCTCTCATTTGGAGAATTATGTACACAACAGAAATCTCAAATGAATCCTATCGAGAACAGTCCAACTTACATTAAATATTCTTTACAATTAAACTGCTTTTTCTCGACACACATTTGAACATCTTTTCTATGGGAATAAGCATGAAGAAGTGAAGCATATTGTTTGTTAATATATAATCTGTTTCTAATTGAATACATTTTTTTTGCACTGCTGCTAAAGGATGAGAACATTTTATTTTCTAGCACAATATTAATGTTTTGTGTGTGTTTTTTAAAGTTGCCTAACCATCCGAGGCTAAACCTTCAGTTGTCTACGCACAGGTTATAAGTGGCATGCCCCCTAGTGGTTGGAGTATCAGTTTTAAGATTAGGCTAAAGAAAAGTCCCGCCCCTATTCCTGTCTGCCGATCCATTAAGCACACAAACCTTTGTCAGTGTATACAGAGCATCTGCATAGTGTAGAAAGAGACTAAATGATGTAGTTATTGGGCTGTTGCCAATGTGTCAGATCTGTGAAAGAACAATGCCAGGACTTTAATTATTTAACGGTGTGCATCTTCATAAGCTGTAACAACATATGACAGTTACATTGTAGAATAACTGTTGTGTTTCTAAGCTTTTGGGAAAAAATGTTTGCAGCAAATCAGCTCCACTGACCTGCAATAGCTAATTATTCACACAAAAATCATTACGTTTTTACAGATATCTGGCAGAAACCCACACATTTCAGACAAATAATATACTGCAGAACTGAGTTTACACTCCCACCATGCTTTTTTATGCAGCATCGGCAATTATGCCTCTGAAATATCACCTTAACATATCATCAGACGACCTGGACTGGACATTTAAATACTGCCTGCCCTCTCTTGGGCCTATCGCAGAGGGCAAACATAATATGTCTGAACTGCCTAGAGTCCACAAAAGCTTTCGCTGCCTGCATGATAAAATATAGATAATGACCTTATCTAAAACTCTCGATAAGACAGCTTTAAAATGCTTCATAATTAAGGAAGATAATGAACTAGTAGAGTGACAGAAATTGTGAGAAAAAGGCAACGGAATACCTCAAAGGTTTCAGCAATTATGCAGGGAATGAATTCATGTGGGGAACAAAGCAATGAGCCACAAAGACTAAAACATCTACTAAATTAATTGTATTCAAGGTCAGAATGAGAAAGAAGAGAAAAAGGCTGAAAGTTCAAAGACATATATATAAAAGAGAAATTCTATCAAAGTTTCTGTTTCAATGTTGATTACTTTTGGATAAAATAAGAAGATATTTTATAGTTTATCATGTCAAAGACTTTTTCTTCCTTCCTTATTGGAGACTTTCCCTTATCTCCACCAGAAAGTCACGGACGTCTCAGTAGTAGTTATAGATTGTTCTGCCGCGGTGAAAGATTTCTTCATTTTAAGGCTTTGTTCACCTCTTTAGCAGGAACGGCAACAAACATGGTGTCAGTGTATCGGTTTCAGTGGGGCAGCACTCTAAGCCGCTGGAACCACATTAGACGGTGGGCTCACACAGCAGCAGTGGCTTCATTTGGCTTCTTATCAGCTGTTCAGAGGAATCCTGAATGAATAAATAACAGCAGTGTTTAAACTTTAATCCTCCACGCTTCTACCGAGAGCAATTATTTGCTATGCCTTTATTCACAAGAAAAACAAGGAAAAACGCCAACATAGCTGGAAATAAAACAAACAAACAAACAAAATATCACGTTTTGTCAAGCTGATAATAGATGTCAGAGTTCATACGTGCATATGAAACACAATTCACCAGGCCTCCGCTTCGTTTTATGCAGACACTGCACAGTTGGCACCAAATCTGATTTGCCGCGGCGATGTGGCGTGTTGTTGCGGGAAGTTATGAGTCTGTGAAGATTTCACCGACACACCTCTCTTGATTTACTGTTCGGTCGAACACAAATACCAAATATGAAGTGTGCGCCGAAGCGCTGGCCGTCTTTCGCTTTCACAGGCACATCTGAAATGATCTGTGTGGAACGTTAGCATTAATGTGACCGGTGGCAGCCTCCTGTCACTTACACAGGCTAATGGAGCCATTAATGTTACATATATCATGGCTGGAAACAAACAAAAAAAAAGCTTTTGAGAACCCTTACACTCGTGCACAGAAAATTACACCATAAAGCACAAATTAATGGATTTTTTTTTTTTGCTGCAAGCAGAATACTCCAAATATTTGAAGCGAGGATAGAAACATAGAACAGTGTTCATGTTTAGAGGATAAAAGAAAGTTTGTGACCGGCAATACTTTTGTTGACTTGTTTGTGGATTATTATGGTTTAAACCCACCTGTCCAAATCACTACATAAAGATACAGGTCATCAAAAGGGTTCACCCTTTTCCCTCTTTTCTCGTTTCAGCGTTTAAACAATCCATTTTGTACCTATGTTCTTAACCATTTCTTGTCAGTTTAGTTACAAAATGTAAGATGTGTTAACTGTTGCTAGAAAGAAGACTAAGATAGCTAATGATTCATTTTATTTTTTATAATAACATGTATTTTCATAACCGTACTTATCCAAAACAAACACGTTAAAATAAGTATTTGCTCATAACTAGCCTACAAAAATCCCATTCCAAAATATCCAAACAATCCTTACAAACTCTGTTCTGCTTCGGTTTCAGAGTCCAACTCTGCAATGTTCACGTCTTACATAAGCTGTACAATTGTCAGAAACAGCACTTAGCTTAAAATGGCACAGGTACTTTCGCAATTATGCTGCTATTACGGATCCACCATTGACATTTCAAGCTCTCGTTCTTTTATTAGCTCTCAGCCCATTCCACCTTGTTTGTTTCTTTTTCTCTGATTAATAAAAAGAGATGCCGGCCGTTTGTCAGGGGATCCTGTCTCTGCTGCCTTGGGCAGGCGTTGCACAGCCGCACCGCCCTCCAACGAGGTTTGAGCCTGGCACTCGATTTCACTATCACCTAATCTGGGGAGTCAGGTGTTGATGGGAAGCACAGTGTTGTCTGGGGAACACGCTTAACGTTACATTAGCATCAGCACGTATGCAGCAGGAGAAGGTGGTGAAGAAAAGGTCAGGAAGGATAACATGGTGTGATGAAGGTGTCACAAGAAGAGAAACAAGGAAAAAATGGATCAGTGCATTCTTTTAGTGTCGATGTATGACTTCAGTGTCAATTGTAGTTTTCCGTCTTAGCTTATTAGGAAAGTTAACTATCTTCAGTTTCTGACTTTTTTTATCACGGTGAATCTGACTGACAGAGATCTGACAAGATGGTGGAAGTGAAAGAGCAAAGACATCATCAGCTTCAACTTCTCTTTCAAGCCTTATTAGCGCGCCCATGTTAACACGCACCGGAAGGATTTTCACACGTTCACACAAGTCTGAGCCGGGAGCTTTGCAGCACCACCAACCACCAACACACCCAGGAAACCTTAAAGTGGTTATTAAAAAGACTTTTCATAAGTAATAATAATAAGTGGTAGTTCCACTCTTGGGAGCAAAAACTCAGGAACATTGAGTAGAGTTTCTATAGTAATCTATAGAAAATATGTAACATCAATTATTGCAAGTCATTTGTGTTCTAAACCATTACATCCCCTCCATTGTGTTTAATCTTCAGTATTTTTCTTAAATGCTGTTCGGAGGAACATCAACTTTTCAGAAAATCATCTGAAAATCATCTTTGTTTTCATCAAGATGGCGTTTGATAAATGTGAGATGGACGTCTTCCTTTTGCTTTTTTGAACTCTTGTGCTATTTTTGCCTAGTTCCTTTCCTATTGCTAAATCACAAACACTGATCTTAACAGAGGCCAAACACTCCTACTCATCTCTCTTCCATGTTTTCTCCTGTGGATAATATCCTTCATTGGAGCCCAACAGCCTAGGAAATGACTTGGTAACTCTTTTCAGGCTGATAGATGAGCCTGAAAAGGACTTAATAGACTTCCTGTTTCTACGAGTCTGGCAGTAATCAGATGTTGAACTTTGATTTAAAAATAAGTGGTTAATTTATTATTTAACAGGGGGGAAGTCATATTTTGTTGCAATAGTTTGCCTTAAATAAAATCATTATTTGAAAATTTTTTTTTTATCTTGACATTTTTAACAGGTGTTTTTTTTGTACAGAACAGTTTTGGCATCTCTACTTAGCAATTTCTTCTTTATCAATTTCCTTTCCCTCCCAGTTGAAATATTTTCCAGGCCTCCTATGGAAGTTTGAAAGGTAGTCAGATCTCCCCTCTTCCTCATCATTTATTGAGGCAGTATCTCATTATTTTAATAAGATAATATCTCATTATTTTGATATAATTTTTTATGAGTGACAGAAATGAGCTTCCATACTTTGTAGATATTTTGCTGTAAAACTTTAGGATCAATTAAATTAAGAAATTTAATACTAAGCAAAACGGCAGAGAAATAAAAATTTACCACAAAAGCTACATAATTTTTAAAGTTTAATGGGTAATACTTTTATAACAAATTTATGTGAGATCATGATTTCTAGGTTAATGTGAAGTTTACATAACAAATACATTATGAATAATGTCAACTGTATTAAAAGTGTTATGATTAATGAATGACAACAGTATCGTGAAGATTTCCTCATGTTTATGATGGTGTTATGTCGGTCTTATTCACACCTCATCAAATAAAGTGGTACCGCCTAATCACTTTTTTCCCCCGATTGGTAGGAAAAACGGAGCACCCGGAGAAAACCTGTGCAAACCTGTTTAGAGTGTGTCCATTTAAAGTGCGTCTGCAACAGTTAGTGTCATGAGGTGCGGGTTTGAGGTGGTGAGGAGACGTTGAGACCCAGGTATGTTGAAGATGATGATTTATTAACGGAAGCACTACAGTCCGAACAGGCAGCACGGCAGAGACTAGCACGCAGGTAATACCGGTAGCAAATGAACATATGACGGAACGCGAGCTGGGGCTAACCAGGACTTTAAACAGTTCTACTGGCGCCGACAAAAACAAACAGCTAAGCTAACCAGGACATGACAGTTCTACTGGCGCAGACAAACAATTGACAACGACAAGGACCCGACGAGGACCGCAGACAACAGGTGAGACTAAAAACACTGGGAGGGTAATCACAGGAATGAGACACACCTGGGAAACAATCAACGGGGAAGACGCAGAGACGGGACTGACAGGGAACAGGATGGAGGGTCAGCCGGCTGGAAGCTCTGGAGGGTCGGCCGGCAGGAGGCTCGGGAGGGTCGGCCGGCTGGAAGCTCAGCAGGATCGGGCTCTGGAAGGAAGCTCGGCAGGATCGGGCTCTAGAAGCTGGGCAGGATCGGGCTCTGGAAGGAAGCTCAGCAGGATCGGGCTCTGGAAAGAAGCTCGGCAGGATCTGGCTCTGCAAGGAAGCTCAGCAGGATCGGGCTCTGGAAGGAAGCTGGGCAGGATCGGGCTCTGGAAGGAAGCTCGGCAGGAACGGGCTCTGGAAGGAAGCTCGGCAAGATCGGGCTCTGGAAAGAAGTTCGGCAGGATCGGGCTCTGGAAGGAAGCTGGGCAGGATCGGGCTCTGGAAGGAAGCTCGGCAGGATCGGGCTCTGGAAGGAAGCTCGGCAGGATCGGGCTCTGGAAAGAAGCTCGGCAGGATCGGGCTCTGGAAAGAAGCTCGGCAGGATCGGGCTCTGGAAGGAAGCTCGGCAGGATCGGGCTCTGGAAGGAAGCTCGGCAGGATCGGGCTCTGGAACCTCGGCAGGATCGAGCTCTGGAACCTCGGCAGGATCGAGCTCTGGAACCTCGGCAGGATCGAGCTCTGGAAGGAAGCTCGGCAGGATCGAGCTCTGGAAGGAAGCTCGGCAGGATCGGGCCCTGGAAGCTCGGCAGGGTCGGGCTCTGGAAGGAAGCTCGGCAGGATCGGGCTCTGGAGGCTCGGGCTCTGGAAGCTCAGCAGGATCGGGCTCTGGAAGGAAGCTCGGCAGGATCGGGCTTTGGAAGCTCGGCAGGATCGGGCTCTGGAAGCTCGGGCCCTGAAGGCTCGGGCTCTGGAAGCTCGGCAGGATCGGGCCCTGGAAGCTCGGCAGGGTCGGGCTCTGGAAGGAAGCTCGGCAGGATCGGGCTCTGGAGGCTCGGGCTCTGGAAGCTCAGCAGGATCGGGCTCTGGAAGGAAGCTCGGCAGGATCGGGCTCTGGAAG
>CAEGAF010084926.1:0-10992 GCA_903067075.1 Micropoecilia bifurca | reverse complement strand
TAATAAATCGAGTTTTAACATAACTAAAACAGAGGTGTACATAGAGTAGAGGCATGCAAAGAGTAAAGGCATGATGACACATCATGAGTTTTTCTTAGCTAAAGCAGGCACGAGCACCAAGGTCGTGCCAGTCCATCTTTCTACAGATTCCTCTCCACTCCCCAGGCACTTCCCTCATGTATTTGGCCCAGTGATTCAGTGCCTTGCATTAAGAGCAATTCACCTGCCTCCAGCATCCCAGCGGCACAAGACCCCTAGGGAAACCAGGTGGAGCATAAAAAAGTTCCACATATGGTAAAGTCAAGCTGCTCGGAGGCTGCTGAGTGTCTGCTGTGGGGATAGAGGCTCCTAAAAGGCCCAGCTGGTACTTGGAAAAGGGCTTCTGCATTACTACACCTCAGTGTCTGTTTGGGCTCCCCTTTGGAAAAGTGTTGGCCGGCGCACATGACCAGCCATTTTAGATTTCTCTCTCTACCCCCGCCTCATCCCTCGCTCATTCCCGTCTTCCAACTGGTTCTGTATCCAATTGAACATTTGGTCCTCCACTGCTGGTTAATCAAATTCCTCCATCTGGCCCCCTATCCCTGTGGAACACAAAAGGTGCAGCCTGAGCCCCCGTCCAAGTGCATATTGGGAGGGAGGAGGGGAATGGAGACAGGGACTGCCTACCTAACTTACACAGCCCAGTCAACTAGATCAGGTAGGGAGCATGAGGCCAGGCCTGATCGTTCTGGGCAAACAGGAACAGCTTGGGACTGAGTATCAGGGCCCTGCTGTTCATATAGAGCTGAGGGACGTCAGTCGGTTCATACAACAGTAGGAGGGTTTTATGAGCTAATACCTCCACATACACTGTAGAATACAGAATGAAGTGCACTCTAAGTATTACAGAGTACAACAGAAGGCACATTGTTGTCTTTCAATCTCCATGGCACTAGAGGGTGCTGCTCTTCAGAAACACTTTGAGAACAAAGACAAAAAAGGAAGAAAGCGAGGGTGGAAAAGGAAGCGTTTCAATTAAAGCTGCAAATTTGCTTGTTGTTGTCTTACGCTGATTCTTTGAGTTCAAAGTAGTGTCTGTAACTAAGCCTCTCCTCTGATCAGAAAGAGCTATCTTAAGATATCACACAAAGCCAGCACTGATCCTTTAGTCCCCCAGAGAGGCTACACAGCCATCATAAAATATCGCCTTAATTCCATGTTTGCCAAAGAAGACCTTTCAAGAAGCAATCCTGCCTCACAAAGTTAAATGAATTTCAAAGTCCAGTCACTTACTCGCAATGCTTCCTTTAGAACATTGCCATCTTCTTGCACTTTGCTCTGATTCAACAAGAAGGATGAGCCAGTGCGAGGGCAGAAGCATCAACCAAGCCTCAGATGCAGAAACATGTGATATTTCAAGTGCCATTTCTGCTCTTTCGTAACATTCATTGTATGATTCTTATTCATGTCCAACAATCCCTTCCCCTGCCAGGTGGCAAAACATGTGTCAATAATTAAACTGCTTTTACGTAACAGGATACAGAAACACAATGCAATTTGCTCCCCATATTTCATTTGGCCTTTATCAAAACACATGAGAGAGCATAATTAATCAAACCACTGGAATATGTGAACGGCAATTTCCACTTAATGGCACTTACATGGATTGGGTCCCTTAAGCACCGTGTTCTGTCTGCCAGACGAACTAGTTTCAATTTTATCTTCGTACTTTTGACAATAAAAATCAGAGCCGATGCTAAACAACACGGTGTGACATCATGAAGGCTGTTTCAGAGCATCGAAATGTGGTCATGTGGGCACCAGTGACATGCTGAACTGAAGTCACAAGCCAAATGATGCATGCTTGGAGTTCAGAAATAAATATTCTTTTAATGATCTTGCCTTGACCTCAAACCCAAAAGTAAGCTCTGTATTCACTTAACCACAGGAGGCTAACCACCTCCCAGCCGGGGACAGGAAGAGGATCATTCGCTGCTTTTAGTGGCTTTCTGTGAGAAGATGGTCCTCGTCTAAATGGCACCCATGTCCCTAAAAGTGTTTCTCTCTCACCCACCTCTCTTTCTTTCCCCTGAGCTCTCCAAAGACTCCTCTAAGTGCAGCATCTTGTTTCAGTAATTCAGCCAGGGGAGAGACAGTGGAGAGAGGAAAGTAATCGATTTCCCTCTCATTTGGTTCCTCCTAGACTTTGCTGTAAGGCCTCTTAGGGGAGTTCTGGACTATTGGACAGGGCAATGTTATGGGAAAGGGTGTCATTGTGTTTAAGGTCATCATTACACCAAGGTTTCATTTTGAGTATTTTATTATTATTATTACTATTACTGGAGCATGTACCACGCAGACAAACATAAAACAAGATATCTCCTTGCAGCTCATAACCACATACCTATTTGAATGACAGAGGAAAACATCAGATGCTACAGCAACATGATCCACTGCGGATACACTCCCAGAAAATTGCTGTTAAGTAGAAGGCTTTTAGAAAGGACCGTAGGTAAACCTTGAGTCTAAAAAAGACTCAAGATTGCTGAATTATTTAGAGAAAATACCTTTACTGTATGTTTACTATTTTTGCGTGGTGATTCACATCATCCCTGTAAAAGAGGATGGAAGAAATGGTAAGCAGGAAGCTAAACGAAGACAAGACTGTGGATAGGAGTATGTTATGATTTAGTACTACTGCTGGAGCTGGAAGGAGGCAGAATATCATCATGCTTCAATTAGATATTGCAATACAGTGCTTCTATTTAAAAAACAATCATTAATCGTTCTTTTTTCCTTTAAGGCCATCTTGGATTCAAACAACCACAAAAACTGCAGTAGATGGGATGGTCAAACTTTGGCTGTTATATATTTTAGATTTCATTAAGCACATGTTGTGATTGTGAAAATAAGTAAAGGAGATTCAGAAAGATTCTACTTTTAAAATAATGGAATTATTTTATTGTGACACAACTATTAGTTTTCTTAACATAAATGTAATGAATGTAATTGAAACATGTTTTTTTTATTTTTACCACTATCAAAAAAACAAACAAACAAAAAAAACAACTGTTATTTAATGGCCCACCAATTAATTTTTTCTGAGATACAAATATGACAATTTGTGGACCTATTTCTTTTAGACACTTTTAACAATGAGAAGAACAGGAGAACAGGATAATTAAGAACAATAAGTGTTCATCTCTAAAATTAAGGAAATTAAATGCAAAAAAAATAGCCAGTTGCTGAAGCTTACAAATAATTATAGCCAGAATAAAACTTCAAAAAGAGCATGTTGCTTCCACATAAGGTGAAGAGGTTCGTAAGGAAGGTGTGTTCATTGTTGGAAAATGGTAGCATATTTTGTAAGATTCTCAATGTACTTTTAAACTGGGCTCATCAACAGGTCTGTGGCAGACTCTGCTGGCTTTCATCCTCACCGCAATTGTGTTTCCCCCCCACCAAACTTAATCATTAATTCTGTGTTCCAGGTCTTTTGCCAGCCTGCTAAATTCTTAATACCAGTCAGTAAGTCTCTGGTTGAGCTTCAATTCATTTACATCTGATTGGGATATTCCTGTGCGGAACCAATTAAAAATGCAATTTGAATACCTGCAGATCTTGGCGTGAATTATTTTCAAAACAGAGGCGGATCTCACGTGTCATTAGGAGCACAGCTGTATTGCAAACAAGACAAATCTATCTATTGTTTATTACCTCCTCAGGCTTTTTACCCAGAGGGCAGAGAAAGAGAGGGAGGGGCAGAGGTCAGCATAATTACCATTCACTCCATCCTTTGAGTCAGACAGAGCTAAGACATGCATTCGCAAATTCCATTGCAGCACCGTATATCACATTACCATAAAGCCCCAAAGAGATCTAACCTTTGTTCAAATCCATTTGATTCTTGGGAGCAGAAAAGACTGAAAATCTCATCTAGCCTCTGTGTTTTAGGAGTTCACTTGTTTGTCTTTCTGTCTTGTGACTGTTCTCGTTTAGGAGTTGGCGTTCCAAAAATAAAAGCGTCTGGGGACTTGGAGGATCACTGAATCATCATGGGTAGAAAATCACGTCATCTGGAGAGCTTCAAGGTTCAATCTTTAATGACGCCTAGCAAGGGAACAAAGTAATTCTTCTTGGAAAAAAAACAATATTTAGCTCTGAGACTGCTCAATACTACACTCTCTGATTTATTCATATGTTTATGTACTCCCCTCTGTATATAATTGGCAGAGGGTTTTTCTTTTATATGAAATGTTTTACTTTGGGCTAGAAATTACCCTAGGAGGAGTGTCCAGTTTAACTTGTGTTGGCAAGCAATCGTACACTGACATTTGGAGCATCAATATGCTCCAAAATGCCTGTTGACTGAAAATGGGAACTATCAATGCTGACAGAATGTGAAATACTGTCACTGTCAAGAGTCTTTAGGTATTTGTTGCAATTTAACAAGACAGAAAGTCTAATCTTCCCACAGAGGATCACAGGATTGCAAGAAAAGAAGAATCATCATCTAGTACGTAAAAGCAGCAAGATGAAGCAAAATCAAAATCAGAACCAGATAATCTGAACCAAAGAATTACCAACCAACAATAAACTAAAATAAGAAAGAAAGCAAGGCAGAAAGCAAGAAAGAAAGAGAGAAAAAAGAAAGAAAGAAAGATCTGTGAATTTTCCTCCCCTCCCCTGAGACCTCCCTTGATGCCAAGCATTCATCATCCAGCCTCTAATATCAGTTATTCTGTGGCTCCTCTGCTTACAGCAGAATTAATTTCTGCTTTAATTACTCTCATCGGCGGAATGCTGATGAAGGAGAGGGACGAGGCATTCTGGGACTCGGGCCTCATTCCACCGCTTTAATTTGAATGAATTCCACACGGAGACGCTGGCAAACAACTGGCAGCCGAGCCCCGGGAGCCACTCTGGGACTGCGCAGAAGAGCTGCAGCCGTGGCCCCCACCAGCCGAGCTACCTCGTGTGTTTCCTGGTGTGTGTATTATGTACAGCGTGTTTGCTGTGTTTTAGAATGAACACTGAGGGGAAAATGGAAAAATGAACACACAAGAAGCTGAAAAAAAAGATATAGATTGATTTATACGAGTGATGGATTTCTGCATGTGCATATGATGCGGTGAAAAGTATCTTAAAGGTGACTTCTTTTTTGTTAACATTTAAACCCTTAATTACTTTAAATAAAATACTTAGATTTAAATCTTTTAACATGATTCATAGACGGATTCACCATGATAACTTTGTTCATTAATGGGAAAAGCTAACTAACCTAACCTGGCCCTATGGGAAAAAGTAATTGCAATGATTTCTGAACATGCGGATGAATTTGTAGCCACAATTTTTAGTTTTATTTCAGCCTGATTGTAGGGTTTTTGAGCTTAAGCTGACTGTTTAATTAAGGTCATGCCTCAATGTCCCAATTTATGCCCAGATGTTGAAAAAAAAACACTCTTTGGTTTGTTTTCAGTAATTCAGAGGTGAAGTTGCTGGTGTGTTTTGAATGAGTCTTGAACTTCGGTCCTTTGTGTTCAGTGTTTTTCACCTTCAAGTTCTCCAACATATGCACATTTTGTCCAATCTCTGTCCTATTGTTGAATTGTAAACACTGAGCTAAATTAAACAAGCAAGGCCTGGAGAACTTATGCTTTTCCAGGCAGGATGTTTTGTTTTCTTGTGGATTAGTCAGTCATCCATGAGGAACTGGCAATTCCTGAGAAGATTCAACACTGTTTCACATTATCTCCATTTTAGGGTAAGGCCTAACGCTGTACAGTAAAAGTCTTAGAAATACTTTATAATGGCACTCTACATAAATCTACTCATGGAAGACGACGGGAAAATACCACTTGGAATTAAAACGAACTGTGAATGATTTCAAAACAAAAAGAAGCAGTGAGAACAAGTCCACATGGACTCAAAAAACATATGAAATATGAACAACATCACTGTCTGCAGCCCACCGAGTAATGTGATTGTTAGAATGAGAGTAAAAATCATTAATACTTAATTTGATTATTTCAGTGATGGCACACTGCACTCTCCAAAAAATAAAATTAGAACCCATGTATCATACAAGAACTGGCAGCATAAAAAGAAAAGCGACTCCAGGAGTAGGAAAAGATTGCATGTGTGAAATGTATGCAAAATGCGGTGCACATTTGCATGATGAAAATAATTGCAGAAACTGTACAGAGGAGCAGAGACAGGGGCCATAATTGACTTTTTTTTCCCGAGCCAGCTTGGTAGTTACAGAATGCTGTGTATTGGCGAAGGATTGTGATTGATTATGTTGGTCTGCAGTACCGATTTGTTTGATTAAATGTAACGATGGGCTTCTTTTTCCAGCCCTAATGAAGCAGCATTTTGAAACTAAGAGACTGGAGGAATTTCAGCCACATACCATATATCTCTGTATGAGACTTTGAAAGTACAAGTCACAATACGTCTGATTTACCAGGCGCAAATGTAAAAAAAAGAAAAAAAGTCATATGATGAATGCAAGTAAGAAAAATGTTACTCATAAAACTACCTGAATGGTACATATATAGTGTTAAAGTTCTGTTCTTTAGTTGCAAAGCCCTGAAATAATAGCAAGATCTCAGTTCAATTAATAATTATGTGGCATGAATCTCTACAGGGGGAAAAAAATGTGCTTCCCCACCCAGCAGAGTGACTTGGTTATAATTAACGTGTGTGCTGAAATTGTATAACAGGAAGATGACTAAATCCACTTGCAGTTTACTCTGCTGCAATGCTTAATGAAGCTCACAAAACAGTTCATCTACTCCAATTTGTTTGTGGTGCAGTTATCCTTCTGCTTGTTCAGCAGAGGGCAGGGCGGTATGTATCCGCGACCTTTGCTAACCCCGAAACCTCTGGACAGGTGGGCGGTGGCCGAGAGGCGCTGTCCGTTTTGGCAGGCGCTCTCCTCCCGTGTGCAGCTGGGGCCATGATGAGCAGCTGGGTCGCAAACACTAAGCACATTAATATCTTCTTAATGATAATAATCATTATGGCATAAGCACCTTCCCCAAAGTGGGAAAGCACTGGAGTAGCTCTGTCGTTAAGGTGAAAAAGAAAAATAATAATAATAATAAAAGTTAAAAATAACAAAACTGAGATGGAATGACTGTTTTAATGGGCAGCAACTCACAGCCACCAGGATAATACAGACACTAATGTACTAATGCGATAATGAGATACACTAGCAACATTAGGGAGGCTCAATAAAACCAGTGTGAATTAATCTAATAATAAAATATGTACCTGAAATTAAGTCTGACACCACTACTTATTATAGGCAGCCTATATATTTTTGCAATATAGACTGCATCGCAAGTACATTAGCACCGGCATAATTTAATAGAAATATATTTTTAAATTATTTATGAAAGATGTGGGATGGGGGTTGGAGAATGCTTTCTCCCCATTGTCTAACTTTAATGTGAATCCAAATTGAATGCTTTGCTAAAGTATTTATACCTCTTGAACCTTTTTACTTTTTCTTAATGTTATAACCAACACATTTTGTGGATTTCATTGAGATTTTATGTCATGGACAGTCAAAAGAATTGTGCATACTTCTGAAGTGAATCTTCACCTGAGTCTCAAGTTCTTTGCAGTCTGTAATATGTTTTATTCCAGAACTGTCACATTGTATTCATCTGCCCATCATATCTGACCAATTTGCCAATTTCTGCGAAAAAAAAAGCATTTCCACAGCATGCATCAACAGGTTTCACCAACAAGATGGCGTGTTAAGGATGATGTTAGTTTTTCACATAGCTTTTTTCATATGACTAAAGAAACTTCTTTAATACGCTTACCATGCACCCTTCATGGTTTCTAGTACAGTTTAAATTGGACTTACAAATTTTTTCAACTCTAGTTTTCTTGTTGCCACTTTTTCATAAAGATCAAATCTGTGGAGTGCACAACACAAACACATGCTAAGATATTATATCAACATTTCTGTCACTCCTCCAGAGCTACCATAGACTTGGCTGCATCATTTCTGACTAATACTCTCTCGCCTATCCCAGTAATTTCAGTTCAGCCACACTACCTTT
Organism: Micropoecilia bifurca; assembly: GCA_903067075.1. Classification (NCBI taxonomy): domain Eukaryota; kingdom Metazoa; phylum Chordata; class Actinopteri; order Cyprinodontiformes; family Poeciliidae; genus Micropoecilia; species Micropoecilia bifurca. The sequence continues at coordinate 2,929 of CAEGAF010084926.1, read as the reverse complement.
TATTTTTAAAAGACGAAAAGACCAGTTCAGCTGGTGTGACGCACAATTTCACTTTCATAAGATACACTGGATACAGTGGAGGTTCGCAATCACTTAAAATGTGAAAAAAGTTTGAATACTTTGACATGACATTATAAGTGCTTAGGTGCATGAATTGTTTCCCACACACTCCGCTTATTTGATGTAGCTGTCAGTATTCACCTATCACAGGCCATTATCCATCTCATCCGCGTTCATTATTGAAGCTAATGATCTGTTGTCCTCTCTGCTCCCCATTGAAGGAGGACTACATTAAAAGTCTCTTACTAACTTAATTAGTAATTATAAATGTTAAAAGATTAATCAAGACAGAGAGAGAGAGAGGCTTAAGGTTTCTGTAGGCTGTGGCAGGGACAAATGGTGAGACAAAGAGTCTGTGTTGCTTTAGCATTCACGCTCCGCTGTCAAGACAAAAAGTGTGTATGGAAAGCACTGAAGTTACGTTTTATTTTTTTCATTGACATTAAATAACATAAAAAAGTGAGGAAGAGGGAAAATGTTCCCAAATAACAGCTTTTTGCTAACTATGACTACAAAAAAAACAAACTGCTTATAAAGCACATCGTTTCTAACCTGCAAACCTTTTTTGTAGTTAATATTATGTCGTTTACAGGAAGCAGCATTTAATATGGTAACCCACAATGCAGGCAGTACTCACATTATCTCTTTCTAACAAGATGGAAATAGATCCCCTTAATTAAATCCTGGGTGTACACTAATTCCTTACTAAATCTGCACCTCTCCAACAATTCCACATCAGCAACACTGTGCACTCCAGTAAACACATAACCACTGATATCAACATTAAACCTTAATAACTAATAGAGCTTTCATCCAGGGAGTTCCTGTGTGATTTCCATTAAGGCGAGGGGAATCGCCCAGGACCATCTCCATGTTTTCCGGAGTATGTTGATTCTCAAGCTGGGGGGTGGTTGGTATTCTTGGTGCAGGAAGAAAACAAGGAGGAACTTTAGCTGTGCTGGGATTGAAACAAATTGCTGCACTGTCTAATCTTAGACATCATTTGTGAGAGGAACTGAAATATAGGAAGCACAAATGCAAGAACTCAATGAACTGCAGATAAAAACGTGAAAAAAATATCAGGAGATTAAGAAAACATTTGTATCAGTTTTACAGAATATACACCGCAACTAAAAATAATGCAAATCAAAAGCTAGGCAGTGACTAGATATAATTACCCAAAGAAATTAACATATTGTAAAACTAAAAGGAGCATTAAATAAATTATTGAATAGAACAATGCTCTCAGAAAGATTCTAGGTTTGATTCACCAATCTGTGCTCCCGTTAGCCTTCCAATCCATAGTCATTTAAGCCCATGTACCAAAAATGCATTCGATTATTTTTGCTGGGAGAATATTTTGACACTTATATATATATATATATATGTATGTATGTGTATATTTACAATTTATATTTACAATTTGCAAATCTTGATTTGCAATCTTGATGCAAGTTAAAATCGCACTGGACAGGAAATAGTGGTCTGCATACCCAGAAATGTATTTATTTTGTTCTATCTTTGTGTGTTTTGTGCAGTCATATGTGCTTTCTTCATTAGCATTATTGCTATTCAGCCACTGCAACTGTTATTCTATTTAAAACCATTAAAACACCTATAAAAATAGGGGGGGAAAAATCCATATGACCCAAAGTCAGAACATCTGAGCATACCGGCACGATAGACTAAGATTTTAAAGAAAGCAACAGTCCAATTTGTAAAATTACCCTATTAGATGAGAAGTGGTGTTGCTGTTGCAGATCCTATCACACCAGGCTCACAGTGTGGGGTGTTGATGAGGGTTGGGGGGGCTGGCTAGCAGCCCATAGCACCTGAAACCTATTAGAGAGCTTTGGAACATTCCACAAGGTTCTTCCACTTTGGCCAGAAGGCATCGTAAAGGTCCTCACAGAGCGGACCCGTGTAACTCAGATGCTGACAAAAAGCCAGCAAGGTGAAACATTAAATATAGAATCAGATATAGATAGGTGTTGAACTTAAGAATAGAACAATTGAAAGAAAAAAAGTCTAAAGATATAATAGGATATCCTCTCATTTTCAGTGTTTCTGTAAAGAAAAAAAAACTAATTAAACACATTAAATGTTGGCAAGCACAAAACTTTTTGTTAACTTTTTAACAAATAGTTTGCCATCTGGATGGAAATCAGTGGGAGCCCAACAGTGTGCTGAAGCTTAAAAAAACTGCATAAATATAGACACAACCTGCTGCCAAATTTCTTGCAGATAGCCCTATCTTCTCCATGTGCACACATATATGTGTATTTTAGTGGTACCAAGGCCCATTTCTTTGGCTGGACCCGTGTCCACGCCTTAGTGTTATGCTCGCCGGGTTTAGCTCTATGGGTGTCTGTGGCCTCTCCTCTGGCCGCCCGTGTCCATTTGCTCTGCGGGTATGGCAGGCCTGAGCTGACAGATGGCCGCCCCTCTCCATTCCGCTCCAGAGTAACACAGTAACTGGTTTTTCCTCCGCCGTTGACCTTGCCACAGCCAGCCAGCAATCCAGGCTGGCACTCGGCCTGTCGAACAGGAGGGTAATGAAGTCCAGCGCTGCTCACATGATTATTAAGGCTTTGACGCTGGGGGGCCTTTCAGAGCCCTATTCCCCTTCTCTCTCCTCCCCTGCCCACCATTCACACAGCCAAACTTTGATGAGGATGGTCATTCGTCACATGGTACTTTGGAAAACCACCACTGTGCTCCATAAAGAGAATTAAACTTTCTTTTTGCCAGACTTTTGGAGTCTGTTTGTGTTTTAAAACAAACCACTCCACACCTATGAAACCACAGTTTTGGGAACAATGTTGAAATTTGTTTCTGTTCAGCAGCATATGATAGCCTTTACTGTCAT
>CAEGAF010084881.1:0-32369 GCA_903067075.1 Micropoecilia bifurca | reverse complement strand
GTGTGTGTGTGTGTGTGTGTGTGTGTGTGTGTGTGTGTGTGTGTGTGTGTGTGTGTGTGTGTGTGTGTGTGGGCGGGTGGCACCTGAAGACTGTATGAATCAGTCATTATACCGCGACAGGCGATGTTTCTAAAATTAAAAGCATAAGATCTTAAGCAATTCACTTAGAAAACATGTTTACGGTTTTATGATAATTATATTGATGATAATAACATCATAATAATAACACTCGGCTGAATGAAAGTGAAAGTTGTTTCTTCAGGTATTCCCCTGGTTCTACGGGGGTTTCTGTCAGGGATTCCCCACAGTGATACAACTGGTTAGTCAAGCACGTGTTGAGACGTGAAAACTTCCCAAGATTTACTACTAGGAACTAAAAAAAATCAAGAGTTTCGATACTACGAATAACAATATTAAAAAAAGGTTTTAAAAAACTCATTATAATGATTTTTTTTATCAGAATGGCTTCCATAAATAAAGCAACACATGTTAAAAAAGATCCCTGTTGATGTACAGAGTGAGGATTTTTTTTTTCTCAGTTTTACAAGATGTTTTTTTTACATATACATTTTAGATTTACTATTGCTGTCAGTATGTTTTGATAACGGGTTTGAGAAGAACTCCAGCTGTTCTGGACGGTGTTTTAAAATGAAGAAGATCTGTGCCTCACTTCTCCTGCATCCTGGACAGGTTTCCCAGTCTATAGGGCAACATAAAGTCAAATGGTGCAATAACATGCATACACACTCATACCTGAGCACAATTTGGAGCAACCAGTCAACCCACCATGAATGCATTGAGAAAATATGCTCACCTTCTTAGTGCAATTAACAGTTTCACCACTAATACATTACATTGCAAATAATTTCCTTTTATTTGTGGTAAAGTAATAGAAAACTATCACCTCTAACAGTCATGAGTTGGATTGTGCTGTGGGATTTATGTAAATGTTTCATTATTTTTTTTAATCACACATTAATAAGTTTATATTATTTAAAAAACATTTAAAACCTTCTATTTTTTCTCTGTTTCCTCAGCAGTTGCTGTGTCGGTGAGCAGCGGCTCACCAGTACCGCACAGAACTTCAGGATTCTCCTGCTGTGACCAGACTGTGAACTACACACATGATCTTGCATGTGATGACAAATGGAGCTCCAATGAAATGGTAAAGTTCACCCTGGGAGTTTTACTATGTTCATGTTAAATAGGTTTAAACATGCAAACTCCTGCTGACATTTTTATAAGAGATGAGAGTTGGATAAATCTTTTTCCAGGTCTGGATTGTTCAAGTTTTCCAAAAGTGTTTTTTTCCTTCTCTTTTCTGAAAAATAAAAATCTAACAAAGCTTAAATGAATCCAACAGTTTACCTAGATTTATATTCATATGCCATATATTTTCTTAAGATTTACTACATCACATTTTGATTTGACCAATCAGTATTTTGTTTTTAACCAACTGATTGAATCCACACAAAAATCACTAAAGTTTATGTTATTGGACTCTGAATAACTGTAGCTGTAAATGGGGTCGGGATGAACTGCTAAATAAAGAAGTAAAGAGCATTTTCTGGAATTTTTACAAACTGAATTAAAATGCAAGTCTGTGCTTTAAAGAAGCAGCATTTGTCTAAGACTGAATACCTTATTCTGTTTTAGACAAATCCTGGATTAAAGAAATGAGGGACTTAAACAAGTGAAAAGCAGTTGAAATGTCATTTTAATCTGTGAAATTAGGGGAATTAGGGGAATTTAGGGGAACTGAAAAAAAACATAAACTCTGTCCCTAATCTTAGAATTCAGAGGGGGAAAAAAAATCTGTTTTCTGAGATTGACATCCGAATTGTGACTTTAAGCTCTTTATTCACAGATAAAAGTCTGAATTCTCAGATAAAAGTCTACCCAGACCAACATTCTTTAAACAGTTTTCTTGAAGCAGATACTAATAAATCAGAATATTTTAGTTAAAGGAGTAACAAGCCAATCATTGCTTATCACAAACAATTCTTATTTGAAAGAAAATCCATTAAAATTTGTTCTTGCACTTTCTTTCTATAACTCAAGTATTGTGTTTGTTATTGTCAGCTGCTGAAAAATTTATGTTGCTCTGAAGTAAAACATCAGTTTTTCCTTTTGGTCCTGTAGAACTTTGCTGAAATCTCTCGGGAGACCAAATTCTGTGAATCTCCATGCAAGGAAATCAATGATGCTGGAATAATCCTGGACAAATGTGTGAATGTGACCGTGGACACTGTGTGCTATGTACGTTTCCAGCTTTCTATGATTTATTTTAATATAATTCTACTAGAGCGAGAATTTAAAGTTAAATATTTGATAAAGCTGAAAACGTGTGTTTAACTTTAAACTCATCTTTACAGGTCACACATGTAATTAAGGAGACACGTGTGACCTTCTTTGGGCAAATGTGTTCTCTCAGATTCACCAGTGGGACGACAACAGGAAATAAGAGTAAGTCATTGCTGTGGTTTTTTTTAATCTGACTTCTGAAAGTTTTTATCTGATATTACTACTAACTTTTAAAATGTCTTGAAGAACCACTAAAGATTGTCCAATTGCAGATAAATTGATGTATTAAACATTATAAGAAGAAACCAGATGTTCCTTAAAGGAATTTGACATCCCATCACAGTCGGGCCAAAACAATTGATCGGATTAATCATGAGGAATTGATTTATGAAATAATCGTCAACTAGCTTAGCAATCGATTAATTGTTACCTGGAGTATAGAGGCTCAACAATGAATGCAGATTCATTCTTTGCTAGAGATGATCATGAAAGTAAGGCTGTTATTGCAGTTTAGGCAAAAAAATGTTTATTTTCTTATTTAAAAAAGGAACTAACATGTTTTATTTGCATCTTTTAATGTGTTTCTTTCATTGTATAAAAAGGCTTATCTGGTTAAATGAAAAATCTCCAGAATATACCATTCTTTCATCTAATGAATTGATTCAATAATCAATAGAATAATCTATTACTAAAGTAATCAGTAGTTGCAGCCCTTCATCACATACACACTTAGACATGCATGCAGAAAAACAGAAAAAATGGAAAAAAGAAACAAACGAAGCATTAAAAACTTATTCCTAAGTTTTTAATGCTTCATGTGTTAAATTGAAATGAATTAATTTTTAAATCCACCTGTTAAAGCTCCTCTGGGACTGATTATTTTATTTTTATTTTATTTTTTTTCATTTCAGGTTCTGTGGTGCTGCTGCTGCTCACCTTCCTGACTGGACAGCTTCCACGTTTCCTCAGTTAGGATCCACCATATCAGGAAGTGTGCACCAAACTTATTCATGTTGCAAAGCTGCTTTTTTCTGGCTGCACTTTATTCTCATCTGAGATCTTTCATTCCTGCCAGTTCTTCTTTGTGTGTCTTAAGAGCAACATCAAGTTGTCAGAAGTACATTTTGGAATCTTTTAGAATGGCGTCTGTCTGGTTTTCCAATCCGACTCTAAGCTCTTCTTATTCCCGATTTGTAACTGACGATGCAAATGAAATTATCATAGCTACTGTAAAAAGACTTATTTACTTCAGATCAAATTCCCTAAGTTAGTTTCCCCCAAACTGTGTGAATGTATGCAGAAACACTGCTGAAGAACAAAACATTGGCAGCTCAGCTTTAAAGTACTGTGACAAAGTGTTTTACTCCCTGAAGTGTTTTAGAAGAGCTGTGATTAGGTGGACAAAAATGGCTCTCGTTAGGAAATACAGAAGGACTAACTATTTTACTTTTGAACTAAAAAGAGTCTTAATTATTTGATTTGATTATTTTTTGCTTCAAAGTTTCAGGGGAAAATCAGCGGATATGAATGTAATTGAAGGGAGAAGAAGCACTTTACTGGAGCGTCTAAGAGCATCTCATGGGTTTTATTGTCAATATTTCCATAACAGAAACAGAAACATTGAACAACTCTTTGACTTTGGTGCAACATACTAAAATAATAAATACATAATATTTAATTAATATAGGTGAATGTACACCCAAACTAACTATTTGGCTAATTTTATAAAGAATATTGCATGTTGTTGTTCATCAGGTGAAAAAAAATAACACTATTATTTCTGTATTTTTCAAATTTAGATAAATAAATACTAGTTTCGACTTCATAAATGTGGTCAATGTGCTAAGAAGTTTGGATTCCCCCTGATCTAATGTGTGGATATGTAATGGTACAGAATTAAGCAACGGTACAAAATGTTATTTTGACTGATATAGATCTCTAAATGTTTCCCATAAATGTGATACAGCTTATCCATTTATTAAAATATAATTCAATCCAGGTTATAATAAATCAAATGACACATCAAGTATAATTTAAAAAGTATGCTGTTTGTTCGCAAATATAGCAATACAATATAGCTTCAGCATTACAAAACTGACATAGTGAATGTAAAAAGTTCAATAACCAGTTAAGCCAGTTATCGAATTAATGTGGTGCTTTTTTAAAACCATTTCAAAATAAGCTATTTAAAAACTAATGAAAACAACCATATTTCTCTTATTTTTCTTTGTAAAATGTGGTTTTTATGCACATTCCAGTATTTTCTCAGCAACGTTCGTGTTTGTTTTGCTTAAAGACTGAGGTTTTATTTATCTTGTTCTACTTTTAATCCATTAAAGCTGCTGTTGTGTTGATCAGTGTAAAAAAAAACAATAACGTAAATAGTTTAAAAACATCCTGAGAACATTTTAAATGTTGGAAAAGTAAGGCCAGTGTTAAAAAAATGCTAAAAAGCAAGTTTATACACATTTTTAAGTTTATTTGACATTTAAAGTCTTGAACGAATAAAGAAAAATGGTTAATGCCCAAGTATCAACACTGGAAAAGGGAGAAAAAAATGTTGTGTATTGATACATAACAATGTCAATACTAGCTGCTGTCACTACTATTTATTATTATTATTTATTATTTATTATTCATATTTTTAATTGCATACCTCGTTATAAACCACTTTAACCTCAGATTTAATCTGTTTGCTTTTATTTGTTCTCATCCCCCAAGTTCTCATTTAGTTTCCTCTCATTTGGTTGTTTGGATTAGTTCTTTGGTTTTACTTTAAGGGAATCTAGACTCTAAAAGCAAAACAATTTCTTTTGTTCAGTTCATTTTTTGTTAACTAGTAGATTTTAATACAATCAAAAAGTTGAACTCATGTTTCACAGTAAATTAATGAACGTTAAGTATTTCATTTTAACAATTGTTAAAGCACAATTACACTTCAGATCATTTTAAAGACGCTGTCATTTTGAAGTTGGACCAGCAGATTTTAGATGATTAGTTAAAACTCCTCTGATGCTCTTTGCTGCTCCAGAAATACCTCAGGTCTTCCTACAATAACTGACACTCTAGCATTAGTTTCAGTTACGTTTTAGCATTAAAATCTATATTACTGACATCAGGATGGACATAGAATGTAACACTGCCTATACATTGTTCTTTGTTTTATTTATTTATTTTTTGTAGTGTTTTTTTTAATGTGTCCATCTTAATGGTAAAAAAAAGAAAAAAAATCCAAGCTGTGTAAATTTTATCCATGCACTTTTTTAACACAACCAATCATGTATTGAAGTCTAAATTATTATTGTTTTTTGCTGCCAAACTTATCCCCATGTTGTTTATAATTTTTATACAGAGTTGCCTTATTCCATACTGAACTGTTGTATTGTTGCTGCTTAATTTCATTTGGGAAAAATAAAAATGATTTTTGCACACTCCAAACCACTCTGTATGATTTATTTAAACAACAACCAACCTGATAATTATGATATTTTAGTGAAACATTTCACAATTTCACCCTTAAATATGTTTGACCAGTTTAATCATAGGTATGTTTTGGATGGAGGTGATGAATTGATTGTTTTGAGTAAGTAAATATGAAACAACAACTTGGACACTTGCCTGGGGTTAAAATATCAGTTTATCTGAAACAAAAACAAAATATAAATTTTAGACTCTTTACATATTATGTACATAAAATGTGTTCCTTTAATTGGAGGAGAAAAAACCAGACATAAAGAAGGAATCACTCTTAAATAATTTATTTTTTCCTAAGTTTATATCAACAAATTCAGCTGAATAAATTTGAGTTCTTGCAGGATTTCTCCTTCTCTTGGCTCATATGCAACATCTCAGTTCATCTACTCACTGCAATTTGTAGCATCGGTTGTAACGTCTATTATTGTCCTGAAAGCACAAACCATTTTCTCAATTATTAATGCAAATTACTGCAATAAACTGCAATGTTGCAAGTAGAAATTCTGTTCAGTTTGGAGTCTTTTCAGGCTCAGATGCTTGAGCTGGCCGGTCCTTTCACCAGGCCCTGCTCTTTGCGCATCACCGGTGCATGAATGCCACAGTCCCGCATCTCGCAGAATCCCGGCAGGCCTGGGAACCCGACCGAACCAGGCGGCCCGACCGAGCCAGGGAAACCATGGGGCCCGCGTGGGCCCTCCGACCCATCTTTGGGTTCTGCTTCGTGACCCTGTTCACCTGGGAAAAAAGTCATGACATTCAGAAAAGGATTTGTGATTTTTTTATTTTGCATTCCAATAATATTCAATATTTTACTAATTTGAAGGGAAATTTTTGTTTCATGCAATTTTGTTTTGATTTTATTAGGAAATGAGAGAAGAAGAATCCTACCTCTGGGTCCCTGTGGTCCATCTGGACCCTGCAGGCCTTTACCTGGATCTCCTGTTGTTCCTTTAGCTCCCTTCGGACCTGTGGATCAAAATGCATAAAGCAGCAGAGGAAAAAAAATGAAACAGAGAAAATATGGACATATTCATTATTTCAAGAGGTGTGAAGAAATATTTCCTTACAGTCATTTTGTTTTCACTCTTCTGTGACACTTTAATGTTTCAAATCCAGCAAATTTTGATATTAAACGTCTGACTGACCAACTAACTGACCAGAACAACTAATAAAGCTCTGCACTGGCTTTAGTTAGGGTCAGAGTTCAGAGTTCATCAATAAGAACCAGCCCAGACTGACCTCCAGGGGAGAGATCCGACCCAAATAAAAACAAAGAACCGTTACATATTTAACAACAACTAAAAAACATCTTAATGTTCCAAAAGGCATTTGAGAAAATATTCTAAGATTTAATTTCTTGAAAAAAATAAGTTTTAAGAAACAAATTATAGAATATTAAATAAATGAAATGAGGAAATAGTTCAAATAAAATAAAAAAAATGAAATGTATGTTGGTCGAGAACAGTTGGAGCCTTGATTTCATTTTCATATCAGTTTATTAGCAGATTTTCAAAACTTTGAAGCTGCTTTACACAATTACAGGAAGTAGATTCCTGATGTGGGGAAAAAGTATTTGACTGCAAAATAACGTGCAAATATGACTATTTATGGATTTTTTTGTTGACCTTTTCTCCCTTTTCATTAAAATAAAATTACCAGAAAAAAGTTTGTTTTTGCTTACAAGGAAGCAAAATAAAGGTTGAAGCTGGGACTATATATCAGAATAATGGTTGTTTTTTCTGCATTGATCATTATACAACAGAAAAGGCCTGAAATGAACAGAAACATTTACCTCTTTGTCCCTCAGCTCCTTTTTGTCCCTCCAGTCCTCTCTGTCCTTGAACACCTCTGGCTCCCTTCTCTCCAGCTTTTCCTGCTTTGCCCTGGTTATTATAAGCAGAAATGTTGAATAAATTCCTCCACAAAGTTGAAAAACTCTGACTAGAGCCATCATTTTTCAGATCAAGGTATTCATTCATGAAGTTCAGGGAATTATGGGATTCTTTTGCAACACAGTTTAAGCAATATTAACCTAATTAAGATGTTTTTATGTGTTTACTTGCAGGTTATAGCAAAAAATAAATAAATTAATTAAACAGAAGCCTTGTTTTAAAATATATTTTTTAGAAACACTCAGACCATCTTGCTCTGCAGATTTTTAAATAAACCTAATTGAGAACCTGAAGAAACACTCACAGCTCTGCCAGGTGGCCCCGCTGGTCCTCGGGCCCCTGGGGGCCCAATCAGAGTCCGGTTGTTGATGGGGCAGCCCTGGGTGCACTTGGCTCGGATTGAGGCGGCGTACTGGGCTAACTGGGCCGTGACTACGCCTCTGCAGAGCTGCAGGACTTGTTCATCGGTCAGACCAGGACCCTTCAGGATCAAAACCCCAACAAGGATATATTCTGGTGCAAACCTCAGCATGGCTTAGAATCTGGTTTTATGAAAACTGATGTACTGCCGTCACAGTAAAAAGTAAAAGTTATTTTATTTAAAGTGAACATAAAATAAGTAAAAATGAATAAATGTGTTCATATTTTATCATCCACTTCAAAGGAATAATCAGCAGGTGAAAATAACAGATGCAGCAAAAATGGCTGCCTTCACAATAACAATAACATCCAAACTGTCCAGAATAAGAATTTTAAATAAAGATTTTCACTTTTGTACATTAAAACTAAACTACTAAACTAAAACCTCTGCAAAATAATATCTTGTCATGAACTAATTATCTGTTATGGTTTTTTTTGCTAGTAAAGTGGGATAACAATTATTTGAACAGCTTCAGTAAAACGTTGTTTTGATAAATTTGGCCTCTACAGCTTCTGCTTTATGCTGCTGTTACTCACAGCTGGACCTGGAGCTCCTTTTGGTCCCGTTCGACCTTTGCCACCGGGGTCACCGATCGGACCGCGGTCTCCTCTGGAGCCAGGGACACCAGGTGGTCCAACAGGACCCGGGACGCCGACACGGCCTCCTGTGCCTACTGGTCCTCGCTTTGAGACAAAAATGGATTAGAAAGAAAAACATCCACAGTGAATCTGTTAATACTCCATTTATTAATAGGACATGAACTACAGGAGATCCAGAATAGAATTGAACTTTCTCCTTCTCACACATGAAGCCTTTAACAATCAGCTCTATTGTTCAGCAGAGACCTGATTGTTTCAGATGATCCAAACAGATCACACTCTCTACTCTTAAGACGAGGGTTAAAACTTTCCTTTTTGATAAAGTTTAAAGTCAATCTAGCTTATGGTTTTCCTGAGATGTTCCTGTAGTTATGCTGCCATAGACTTAAGCAGCTGGAGGACAAATTGACCACTTTTTCTCTCTTTCTGCTTTTTCTACTTTTTAATTTGCATTGTTTGTCATTTCAACTGTTAACGTTTTGTTTTCTGTCAGCAATTTTCCTCTCCACTGTTGCTACATGTTGTATATATGAGGGCTGTCGCTACGTCCAGGAGGAGAGAATCCTGCAAGACAATGAGTCGATAATATCTTCTGGGTTTCCTTAGGAAACTTTTTAATTAACTGAAATTAATGTATTCTTTGGTAACGGGGGAATTGAAATGGATGTCTGACTAAATGGACCATTGAGGTGACATGTTGTAAATTGGCACAACATAAACAAACTGAAATTGATCAAACTTGTTAATCTGACAGTTTGCTGATTATAATTAAAGTGAAAATTATACATCAAGGTAAGTCTGCTTTTAGCTAAAACCTAATGAGAACTGATTTTTTTTTAACTTGCATCCTAAACAAAGCTTTGTTTAAATGAAATGTTAAAGTTTATGATTTAATCACACAAATAACTCTTTCCTATTCCAGACGCTTTCAGAGAGACATGCACATTTCTGCATTGGAAATCCCCAAATCACCTGTCCTCTGTCTCCATGGACGCCTTTTCCTCCCTGAAAGGAGAAAAGAAAAAGGAAGAGAGACACTATACGTAAAAAATACACCCGTAATGGAAAGGAGAAGTGAAATAAAAAACAACAGATCTGTCACATGACCATGAGACATGCAAATTACCCTTTGGCCTTTTTCCCCCTTCAGGCCTTTGCGGCCTCCTGCACCCTGTGATATGTAAACAAAAACAAAGGTGTGAAAACAGAGGGAGACGAGATTAGTCAGTCAATTTAACAAAAACAACACCTGACCTGGTTACAACCAGAGTACAGTTTAAAAACAAAAACTTGAAAAACAGGAAGAAATAAAATGTCAACACAGACGGGAAATTCCCTTCGAGGCCAAGGGACATTTTTTAGTCACTTGTGAGTTGAAAACATGACCTTTGATACCATAGACTTGCTGTTGCTCAGGAGGTTTAGCTGATCCTCCTTCAGTCAGAAGGTCAATCGGGATCAATCCCAGGTTCCTCAGATCTTATAGTATCTTGTCTATCTTGCATCACAAAGATTAAAATATTAGCTGGATCATCATTTAGCTCATTTGTACCTTTCCTGTTTGGGTCTTTTCGTACAAATTTTTTTCGGGTATGTTTTGTACCAGCATTATTAAATAGATGATTTAAAGCAAGTTTCTACAATCTTCTAATAAAGTAATTGTGGTTATGAAGCTCTATTAATTGTAATGAACTGTTTAGACTTTGATTTGTTTGGGGGTCAGAACCATAAGAAATGGAAGTATAGTATAATCCAAAGTTTTTAGAGCAACAATCATACAATTAAACTAAATTACACATTAGATTTCAAAGTTTTTACAATTATTTTTCATGATAACTAATCAAAATACTTAACTGCCATGATTTTTTTGTCTGGTTATTATTTGGGATTCTTTACAATCAGTGTATCTCACAAAAACCACAGCCTACAGATAAATCCATCTTCATCTATTAAAACATTTCGGTGATCTAGCTTCGTGTCAAAAAAAAGCATTTTTTTTCATTTGTTTTTTATAAACTTTACCTTCTCTCCATCAGGTCCTGTCTCCCCTTTGGCTCCCTGGAGGCGAAAAATGAGTTATAAGATGAAAATATTTGAAGGGTTTTATGTTTTAATAAGTAAAACCTGTTTGTTTGTAAAGTAAGTAAATTAAACATCCTGTCATAAAACATTTGTGGGCCTCCAGAGTTCAAGTGGATTTGTTTTATTTAGCATAAAACTGAAAAAGAAAAAATACATTATATCTTAATATAATGTAATATATCAAATTTCTTCAACTAATCTTTCCTTCCTGTTACAGTAAAAACTTCATAATTAATGACTTAATTAGAAATTATTTAGGATTTGAACTTGATTAGTATTGTTATCATTCGGGGTGGTGTGTGTGTGTGTGTGTGTGTGTGTGTGTGTGTGTGTGTGTGTGTGTGTGTGTGTGTGTGTGTGTGTGTGTGTGTACATACTGTTGGACCCGGCAGACCTTTGGGTCCATGTTTTCCTGGTATTCCAGCATCTCCAGGTTCTCCTTGAACTCCCTGTTGGGAAAACAACAGAAATGTAACAATGTTGATTCTTTGTTCAACATTTTATTTTAGCTTTTACAGCTTAAGAAATCATTCATCCCCATCTGCAGACCTTTGAAATCTGGATCATTTATTATAGTAATGTTGTAAAGGTTTATACAGAAAACTGTAGTGTAACAGCTTGAAATCAACACAGTTACAATAATAAAATATCAAAACAGATGAGAATTATGATACTTTTTTTGGTTTTATTGTAAAAGAAAACTGGAGAAGGAAGAAATTGAAGAAATCAGACTTTAGTTTTGATTTTAGTTTGGTACTAACATTGAAAATCTCAGTATGTCAAATGTAATACTGGCCTGATGTTATTAATTATTAATAAACTCACTGACAATAGTAAACTAAATACACAATCTTGTAAAAATAATTCATATTCCATTAGTTGTTGCACATTTTGTCACATAAAAACCACAAACTTCAATGTATTTTGTGTAATGGCCTAGTCAAAGTCCAGACAGGTTTATTTCAGACTCTGTGGTTAAACTTTTAATATTAATGGTCACAGATGCTGACAGATGCTCCATCTGACTTAGCATGAGCCAGTTTGTAGAGAAATATGGGTAAATGTTTCAGCCTGTAGACGTGCAAAACTAAAAAAAAAAAGACGATTCTTGCTTCTACTTCATGAGGATCTATAACACAGTATCTCAGTTCACATAAACTATAAAAACTGCAGAATCATTTGCAGTTCAAAAGAAAGCAGAAGCCTCTTGGGGAATTATGTATAGTGGTCTGACATTTGGCAGACGAAAGCAAATACAGAAGTGTTGCCAAATATTTCAATATATAAAACAGTGAGTCACTTTTTCAAATAAATTAAAAGTTTAAGCCTGAACAAGAAATTGAAAAATTTGAAGATCAAAGTCCTATTAATGGGAAATAAACATACTGAACAAACAGTGTTGGTTGTTTTAGTCTCCAAGGGGAAATCCCTTCCTGGTTTCAGATAAGGTCACAGTTATGATGACATTCACACCAAAAACAACAGCTGACCACTACGCTTTGGGAATGTCCAACACTTCTTAGTAATTTATATCTGTAAGAACTTCTATATTAAACATTTCTAACATAAACCCTACAAAGGGTTTATAGAAACCCTAGTAAAACATCTTGTTCAATCCTACTGATCACTTTAAATCTGTTAGCATTAAAAATAGTTGGGATGGATAAACAAAAAAACAAACAAACAGATTTTAGATTAAGATAATATACATAATATATGATACAGACTATTTTAGCTATGTCTGGTAAGTTTTGCATACATATTTGGTTTATTTTTACTTTATTGTACAAACTTACAATACAATAAAGCATTGTATTGTCTGGGTAACTAAACATTGACAGACAGGAATTTTTTAAGACAGGAATTTTTTAATTCCTGTCTGGAAACTAAAGATTCCCAGACAGAAGTTCAGTGGAGAGACAATATTTTCTGTAATGTTTAACAGTTTCTACAAGTTATTTTTGGTTTACTGCTAACAGCTGGACAAAATAAATGGGTCTTCAAATTATTTAACACATGCATCTGATTTAAAGTAAAAAAAAAAAAAAAGTAAACAAAAAAATTAATAAATTTGGCTAAAAGTTTAAAAAAAGTTTTGTTTTTTTCTTTTCAAATGAAAGGAGTCTGTTTTCACTTCCTAAATCTAAAAGCAAATGTTAAGACTTCCCTAAGAAGGCTGATGCTGAAGTTCAACTATTATCACTATTCGCAGAAAAACAAAGGGAAAAGATGAAAAGTGAACAAAACAAAAGACATAACTTCTCTGTTATTTCATAGGAACCCAACTTTTAGTACAAAATCAAAATTATGCATACTGGCTCAAATATACTTAGAATCCTACTAATATTTAATTACCTGTTGCAGAGACACAATGCATTTTAAACCATAATATTTTATCATTGCTATCAATGGAGAGTTTAAATTAAAACTGGTTCTTCAAGGCTGATACCAATTTATGGTTTTCTTTGGGATACGAACTGTCAATTACAATTGTGACACATTTCATTACTATTATTTTAACATCTGGAGGAGTAAAAATGTTATTGATGCAGATAACGATTGATCGATTCTTCTATACTTATAGTGGTTATACTTTGACTCTTAGTTTTATTTATTTTTCTGATTGATAAACTGCAGTCACTTAAATAAAGAAAGCAACAAACACCCAGAGGAAGCAGAGGGTTTAGGGTAACTAAGGTCTGGGAGATAAATGTTTGGAGTAAATGTGTGGAGAACATCGACTGCAGGTGGAAAAAATATAGATTTCCTCTGTATTTGGTTGAATATATGCTCCATTACAGGGCAAACTAAATATAGGACAATGCATTAGTAGGAAAACAAAAACACAGACTCAGCAATTATCCAGAAAAAAAAGAAGAGGAAATCATTACAAGTGTTCATTGTTTCTCTCTGGGAATTTCTCATGAATTCTGCATGTTAACGTCTCCAACTCAGAGTTTTGTTCCTGTTCAAAGTGCCAGAAACTCACCACTCTGCCCAGTCTGCCCCTGGGTCCTCTTACACCACCATCCCCTTTACTGCCCTGCACAGGAAGGGAAGCCGTGAACAGATTTAAACACAACCTGGGCAGGTTTATAACAACTCATTTAAATATACAGTAATGTGGGATTTATTGCTTCCTTCCTTCCAGAAATGACTGAGTTTTGGCAGGATGCCAAGCAGATTTGTATAGACTTGTGCAACAGGGGAAAATAAAATCCACATCAGTGGGAGGGGAATGTAACGCTGTCTGGGTTGCAACACAAAAAATATTTCTCCAGGGAACAACTGCAGGCGGAGACTAAGAAAACGAGGCTTTCAGATTAACTGTAAAAATCTTCCTCAGAAAGAGGATGAAGGAAAACCACGTGGAAGAAAACCATGTGGAGGTTTTCCCAGCTGAGTCATTTTAAATCAAGAAGTTTTGTGCACCACAGGTGATAGCCTGAGGAAATAAAACTATCAATTATCATAAATAAATTAACAAATTGCTATAATTATTTGATAGGCAACAGAGATATTTTCAGTTACCTTGACACCAAACAGCCCCGGTTCTCCTATCACACCTGGGACTCCTATTGGACCCTAAACAGGCCAATCGAGAAGAAGAAATAATCTTTGCGGTAACAACAGATGATAAAACCTGTTTTATGACTTTGTGGCTTTGACCCACTTACATCCTCCCCAGGGTCACCGTCGCTTCCTGGAAAGCCACCCAACCCTTTAGAGCCCTGAGCAACAAACAGGTAATGAGGACAATAAAGAAGATTAAGGTAGAGATTAGACATGATATACAAGCTTTTGTAAAAAAAAATCCTAACATGAAAGATAAAAACTAAACCACTGGTGATGTAGTTACTTTGGCAAGTAAAGATCAAGGCCAACTATAAATGAGCAGCATTGAATGGGTCTTAATAGAAATTAGTTCATCTCTATACGTTTAGTTAGAATAAGTTACAACAGGGATTTTAAGAAAAGCTTATGATGCTACATCTTCTTTTTAAATGTTACTAAACACATTTTGATGATAGCATGACTACTGTCAGAATTAAAATCAATATTTATTTCAGCAATAGCAATCAGCAGTTAGATCCAATAATAAATGAAATGTCATTAATAAAATTATAATTAATTTTTACGACATTTAGAGTGACTAATTAACTGTGCAGGGCCCGATAATAAGCTGTTTGATTAAGGTGCGTTAGAACAAGGAAGCATCTTAAAGTTACATGGTAAAGTTGAAGACCACAGAGCAAATATCAGAGGATGAATTAATCAGACTTTATATTGATTGTGTGATTGCTACGCAGTGTGGCTGGTTACCCAACAAGTTGAAACTAAATATTTCTTAGAATAAAATGAATATGCTAATGTTAATACTAAATAAAGTGAAAGTGTCAGAAAAACACCGGTTAAACGAGTTAACACAAACCAAAAGTAAATATAACCAGAGCTCACTTCAGATTCATTTGTTTCATTTTTGCTTTATCTATATATAGTTAAACACAACAATCCTGATCTTACAATCTCTGTTTCAGTTTCAGTTTTTTTTTTTCACTCTAAATGAAGCTTAACATCTGGGAAAACCCACAGTAATCCCTTCACAAAGCTCCTGAAAAACTCCACGAGTCTGCTGGATAACCTGTAAACACTTTATTATATTATGTGTAAATATTGCACAGCACTTGTCAGACGAGATCAAGGTTTATGAGTGTTGACCGTACCTATAATCATGCAGAGCTCAGTCAGCAGAGGGCAGCCAGGGGAAATCCAGAAACCTCAGGCGGCATTACGCATAACCAGATGTTCTTGTTATGTCTAACAGGAAGTCACTTTCACTCATTGTTTAGCTTTTCTTACTATCATTCATGCATCATTACTAGTGAAGACACTCATGTCCATTCTGACACACAGGGGCAAAGTGGTTTTTGGGGCATTTTTCCAACATAAACAGGAAGTTTCTGGGGCAGCCCTGTTTGTCATTCCATTGTACCAAGATAATAATTTCAGAAGTTTCAAGTAATCCACATGATAAAAATGTTCAGTCTTCAATCTTCAAAGGGGAATTAAACTCTGACTAACAAACACTTTTAGTCATCAGATAAAGCAACAGAAAACTCATTTTCTCTTTCTGTGTCAGTTGTTGACTCAGGAAAAGAGATTAGATAAAAAGTAGGACTTTCTCCTTTGCAACAGCAATCAAACAATTCAAAGTTGTTCTCTGACCCAAATCTTGTGACTATTCATGCAGTCAAATTGCCCATGTGTTGTATTAAGATATAATGTGTTAAGATGTGTGTAATTGTATTTACGCTACCTTAGATTATATTTAATAACTTTGTAGTTTGTAGCAAGCAGTTTTTCTTGCACACTTGGATCAAGAAACTTAATCAAGCAATCTACAGCTCTGTGGATAGAAGCCACTATAATCTACATATTTGATTTCAAAACATTTTCTATTTATTTCAAAACTTCAGAAATACTATATCTGGGTCTGCTGTGTTAAAATAATTGATTAGTGATCATCACCTGATAACCTGATTAAAAAATATTAACATGTACATCACCTTATTCCATCTCCTCCTTAAGCATAGAATTAAAACTGAAATATTGTTTTTGTTGTGAATCATTTAGACTTTTAAATAGACTATTTCAGCCAGAAGTAATGTAGGAGCCATTTTAATGTTTGGTTTGCATAAAAGGCAAAAACTGTTGACTTGAAAAAACCAAGTAAGATTTTGTGCAGTTCTCAGATGTTGGCCACGGAAAGAAAAACTGAGCGAGTTCGAAAATAAGATCTTCCTCCCATAGTACCACGCTTCCATCACAGCTTTAGACATTCATGATCTGTCATCTACAGTCTTCAGTAAACTCAGGTCTTGCTCTTATTAGTGATACTTTCATCTTGAATAGCTTGCTGTAGCCACATGCTAAGGCTGGAAGGTCTCTTGACAGTTTGAGTGATGACATATTAAATATGTTTCCAGGTAGGTATGACTACACAGACAGCAAAACACACAGAAACAAAAACAACATGGTGAGATTGTGCTGCAGCAGCCAACTCTCTTTCATAGAGTGTCAGACCAAATAATTTATTTGGTCTGACACACTACCAGCAACCTTTCTATTTCCTAAGTTATTAAAAAGTTATTAATACTAATGTCTGTGTTGTGAAAGTGAAAATCTCCAAAGAGACGTCAGCAGCAGTTTTATAAAATACCTTCTGCACACACCCACATAAACCCCCTAAATGTTAGACGTACTTTCACTCTCAGTGGATAATAAACATACAGGAACTGCGTTCGCTGTGGTTCTGTACCTTTGGTCCGTTTGGCCCAGAAGGTCCTGTTTGTCCTGGATAACCCTGAATGAGAAGGACATCAATTATTAAAAAGTGATTCACAGATGGGAGAAAAAAGGAGAAATCTTTATTCTCTCTAGTGATGAAAAGGAAAACACATTTTTTCACTGATAGTTGTAATTTTAAACAAATCCAAAGGGAAATTTTCACACAAAACTGAATAAAAAGTTACAATATTACGTAAACGCTCAGTGTGTAATGATCAGAAATGTGTTTTCCACGTCTCTGACCATAAAAAGAGGTTTTATCTTACAGCGTTGCCTCTCTCTCCGACGTCACCTGGAAACCCAGGCGCTCCTGTCTGACCCTGAGAGATGAGATTAAATTTGATTTAGATGACTCCTGCTTATGAGCTAGATATATTTAGATCAATAAATCTCACAAATTGCTTGTTTTAAAGAAGAAATAAGTTTAACCATTAAATATGTTCATACATGTACATTTATAAATGCATGCTTACAGCATTTATTTGAATTATTGAGAAAAACCAATACTGTCTCTATTGCAGATGTTAATTATTTTACCTTGCTTCCATCTTTTCCCTGATGACCCTGCTGACCCAGGTCACCACGGGAACCCTGAACAAAAAACACACAAATGACAAAACAGACTATACAAATAACAAGAACCAAAAGCATTAATTGTTTTAAAAAAGTATTAACAGAATATTTATATGGATTAAACATCTTCAGGATATGTCAATTCAGATCATTTCTAAACATTTTCTAAAAATTGTACTCATGTTTACATGAGTACAATTTTTAGAAAATTAAAAATTTTACATGATTATAACATAGATGCTTTTGTATTTTTTTATATGTATGCAAATATATATTTACACTGCAAATAGAACCAATACAGATCAAAAACTCTGGTACCTTGACACCTTTACCTCCTCCCGACCCTGGAGGCCCTGGGTCACCGCGAGGCCCCTGAGATAAACCAGTGATCAAATTAAATCTTAGCAAGATAAGTAAAAACAATTCATTGGTTGTAAATCATAAACTCGCCTAATTTGAAAAATTTTAAGTACAGACGAAAGGAAACGAAAGGAAAAACATTGTAAATTTGAGTTTAAATATTTAAAAATTACATTTAAAATGTATCGTATTATGAGACTTTCAGTATGAAACAAAGTGCTTGAATCTGACTTGTATAAAAAGTGAAGGCAAGATAAAATGAGATCACATGGAGCTGAAAGTGAAAGTAAAATTGAATCCCTAAAGAAGGTTTTCTATCCCAACACAGCTTCAGCTTGTGAGACCCTAATGGGACACAGTCCCACTAATTAACAGTTGCCTCAGCTGCTGGCCTGTAAAACCCCCCAATTCACCACCAGCATCTCTTTTCCAGCTTGGCTTAGTGTCAACAGAGGGCAGCTATGGCGGTTGGTGCTGAAGCAGGTTCTGGGTGGTTTCCAGATACGTTTCGGTATCTGTCACCTGCATCAACACACCTGGTTCACCTCATGAGAAAGTAGGATGTTTTAGCTGCTTCTAACCTTAACATGTAGAACCACTGAAAAGCCAGAATTGTCTCAGTTATTACAAAAACAACTTTTTTTCATCAACTAATCAGAATTTGGTCCAAAATGCATCATATAGGTTTGGTTTTATGTTTTGGTATGCGATGATGATATTTAAGAAACTTAAAAAACATTAAAAAAACCCCCCCAATATTCTTAGATTTTAGCCAACAGACTAAATGTATCTGTGAAAACAAAATTCAAACAAATAAATGCGGCTGGATTATTTCTTCTCGAGTTCAAGAGAAGATCGGTTTCCATATGAAACTTTCCCCGGTTTTGCAGCAGATTTAGTTCCTTACAGTCCCACCAGCAGCTCCTCCTGCTCCTCGCGGGCCTTCAATACCGACATCACCCTGAACAAAAACAAGACTTTACTAAAGTATTATAATGACAGAAATATAAATAAATAAACATAAAATCTCCCTGATTCACCACAGTCTATGATGGGGGACCACAAGGTTCTGTATTCTCACTGTTTCTATTATACATCATTATTGTCTCAATATACGTCATAATAAATGGCTCTTCTCTGCCACTTATTTTACATAAGACCTTATTGCTTTTAGTCGTGAACATATTGGAGACAAATTGTTTAGCTGGTAAATTATCAGCTAGTCATTCCGCACAATCTTTGAACTATTTTAGATTTAGGAAGTATCTACCATCCTTTCTTTCAACGCTTGTCCTCAATGGGTAAAGGTCTTAGCTAGAAAATAATCTGGATTTTATTTTAGGACACTGTGAGGTAAATGTGTGTTTACCTTCAGACCGAGCTCTCCACGCTCACCTGGGTCACCCTGAAGTCCAGGTTCTCCCTGATAAAAAATCAATCAGTGTGTGTTTTCCCTTCTTTATCAAACATTTTCAGCTTAAATAGTCTTGTGAAATAACCCCATTAAATAGGTTTACATATAATATTGTCAGATTCAAACTGTGCTAAGCCATCGCCATGGTTTCCACCAAAATGACCATCCTGCAAAAAACTGACCATCCCGCCAGAGAAACCAGAAGCTCCTTCTTCTCCTTCAGGTCCAGCATCACCCTGCAAGGGCGAAGAACAATCAGATCTGAACATATCATTTTGTTCAGTCTTTTAGGTTTCTTCTGTGCAGAGACACACATTTTATTTTGTTTTGAAACTTTTTGTTTTACTTTTTCCATATTCAAAGAAATCCTTTTTAAGCTAGAAACTCATTTCTTTTGGTTTCTCTTTTTCTTTTGACACAAACCATCCTTGACATATTTATTTGTGCAGATTACTTCTGGTTTCATTTTCACCTGAAGATCTTATTTTACTTCCACTGGTTGCTTATTATGCAACCAGTGGTATTATGGGTTAAACTCATTATTGATGAGTCTCTGCTGTTGCATAATTTACTTACAACAGGTCCAGTGTCTCCTCCTCTTCCCCGAACTCCTTTAGTTCCTTTGTATCCCTAAAATGAACAGGATACATTGAATCCGTCCTCATTTCTGCTTCTTCTGTCTTTAGGAAACATGTTGCAGGATAGATTTTAGACTCACTTCTCTTCCTTGGATTCCAGGCAGGCCAGTTTGACCTTGTTGACCTATGGACCCCTGCCAAACAGACAAAAACATGACATACAGACTAAACTCTTGTACAACCAAATCCAGGCAAATTTAATATTTGGCAATAAATAAATGGAATAGGATCTCTAAATAATATTTAAAAAAGTAATCAGACTTCAAAGCTGTTCCCTCAGTTACTGAAATATTAAAATGTTTGATCTATTTGGTATAAAAAAAGATATTGTTTGAAACAAAATGTTTTTCTTGACAAGACAAATTGTTTCTTCCAAGAAGGAATGACAGAAAATAGGGATTATTATTTAATGTTTTTCTATTTAAATATTTATTGGTGCCCTAAAAACATCCATGATTGAAAATCAGAGACAATACGTTTTAATAACTCTGGCAACAAAGCAGAGACAGGAGAAACATTTACTTCTTGCACAAAACTAACTGTCGTAAGCAGGCTGCAGTTTACAACAAAGAAATTAAAGTGACATTTCTGACCTTTGGTCCTGCAAAACCTGCAAAACCAGGTTCTCCAGGTTCACAGTCACACTCAGTCGGCCTCTCCTGTCCGAGAGCCGCATCTCCTCCTGATTCCTCCTCTGAGGAGTCTGTTTCTGGTCCGGCTCGGGATTTAAAAGGTACCTGCAAATAAAACCATTAAAATATCAGTAAACTGTCATGGAAATCATACAAGACTTCCTTATTTATTTTATTTTTTAAAAATCTACAGCCGAGTTAAAATGTTGTATTTTACTTGGACGTATAAGTCTAATACTACCTGACATTTATGTTTATTGGTGTATTTATGTTAACGTTTATATTTCAAAACCACAGTAGTAATAACAATGCAATATTGTGGCTGGGTTTTTTTACATTAAAAACAAGATTACCTCAGGTGACTGAAAATATCAGAATTTGCAATTAGTTTGTACAAAAGAAGAAGAAAAAAAAACTTCATTAGTGTGCTGTATTACTTTGGCGCCTCCTTGTGACAGATTATAGACAGTGCAGAGGTATCTACACCCAGAATAGAAGAAATACATTTTAGTGTCCAAACCAATGCAGCAAAGTGACAGACAGTAACAGAAAACAGACTCACACAAAGACAGAATAAAATAATATCTATGAAACAGAATGAAGAATAAAATAAATACTGTACAATATTCCTGTAAGTAAACGTTGTGCTGAGGCTCCGTTATTATTTTGCTTTGCAAATATCTTTGCATATATCTCAATGCAATGCTATAAAACTTAATATCATAAGACTGCAAGGCTTTCTCTTCTTTAACTGATTTGTCACCAAGACAATACAACACAAATATTGAACAACTTAAACCCTGTTGCCAGGATGTTCCTGTCTTACCTGCATGGTCTCAGTGTCCTCCTTGGCATAGTGGGACTCTGTGGTCGTGGCAAAAGGAAAGATGTCCTCGGTAACCATGGTAACCCTGGGTGGGTCATAATCCTCCTCCACTAGCTGCTGCTCCTCGTCATAGTACTGAGTGGCCTCAGGTTGATGCTCTAAAAAAACAGTTAATCACAAAACGTCAAAGATGATTTTGCATGCTGCTGTTGCTGGTAGATAAAGACTCATCCTAGGTTAGGTGAGTGGAGTCATACCGGGTCGACGGGAGCCTTTGGTGTTATAGTGGTCAACTGCAGACGACTCATGGCTGTGCTTCTCATCTGCATGGACAATATGGGACGTCAGATTCAAGTCACCTGGTGAAATGATGCAGCAGGAATTTGACGAAAATTATTTAAATAACAGTTTATTTCAGTTCGCAACCTGATCCAGCACAATATTAAAGTTACAGCTTCAGTGTTTAAGTATTGGTTATACAAAAACTTTACTGGTTTAAAATGTTACACTTTATAACAAAAAATAATAATTTAAAAAAGGAAAATTGTTTGTGCTTTAATTGTTTTTCACTCATTCAAAAAAGCTTTTGAGTTTTCTCAAGAATTCAGTTAAATATTTGCTTTAATGTGGAACAAGTTAACTTGGCATTAACAAGTGGTTGTTATCCTATGAGACAGCAGTCAGGTTCAAACAGTGAGAGCAGAAATATTATGATTTTAACCTGAACGTGGAGCGGCTCTGACCTGAGTGGTATCCAGAGTATTCATCCTGGCAGAGAGACGAGGTGACACTCAGCACCAGCAGCAGAAGCCCTGAGAGGAGGGAAACCTGATGAAAACACAAATTATTTAATATCTACAGACAACACCTGCTTCGGACCTTTCAGCTGAAATAACAACTTTTAATCTTCATATAGAAATCTGAGTGGGATTAGCTAAATTAAAGAAAATCTATGCAGATTCAGAGTCACATGGTTACTGAACATCTTCAAATTGCTGTGGAGGTGGATGGACAGAAGGTCTTTTAATCCACTCAAGTGCAAAAATATTGACTATGTTCACATTTTTTAGCTCTTTTAATTATTTCACGTTAATGATGTGAAGGTACAGCTACAAATGTTAACCTCCTGCATGAGTCCAGTGTGAAATATTTTCACTCTGACCGGTTTACAGCTTAGTTTTTTTCTAAAAAAGACACCAAGTTTAAACTTTTACAGGACTAGAATAAAACTTAGAGACTGAACGATGTACTGGTCCAGTTTATCAGGACCTTTTACTGAAACCCTGGTGGTTTTAGCCTGTAGATGTGACTCAGGCTGCATTAGGGTGAGAACTCAACAAACTGAGGTTTCTTTGTCAGGATGGTCACTGTTTGAGTTTTTCTCAGACTCGTCCGACATTCCTGAAGTTACACCGTCAGCCTGAAGATCAGTCAAAGAAAAGCTCTAAACTATAACCACATCAACAGCTGATAGACTTGAACACAAAGTCAATAAACAGATGATTGATGAGGATGAAACCTGAACCACAACTTCCAGATGAAAACCTCACGCTCAATTTAAGGAAGCTGGGTTGGACAAAAATAACAGATACAAGTTATTTAACCTCAACATCATTGCATCATTGTATTCAATTAAATTCCAAGTTGTGTGTTACTGCAATACACAAGAGCAAGGAATATTTCCTACCAAGATTCAATAATTCACCTTGTAAACAACATTAATGCAGTATTTAAAAGTCTGTTGGATAAAGAACAGAACAGTCAGAGTGAACCAACAAGCATCTCTGGGTCACTCGAGTCAAAACATCCCCAATGGAAGAGACAGTATATTTTATAAATTTTATTTTGTTCTAATTATGAAAAAGTAATAATGATAAATGTAGCAAAATGTATACTTTTGTACTGAACTTATAAAAATGACAAACCAAGCAAAGTGATGTCCAGGAAATAAAGAGAAACTTCTAGAATAGCAGACAAATTAAGGTTAGAAAAACTTTTCTTAGCAGCATGTAAATATGTTTATGTTCTTCCAATATGCTAAAAATGGTAATTCAGCAAAATGATCCGTGACATTTTGGATGGGGTTTAAAATGTTTTAAACTTTTGAAGAAATGAGTTTGATAACTTGTGAAACTGTTATGTAGTTACTTCAAGGTTTACATGAAACTCGTGAAGTATTTGATGTAATGGCGTTGCTAATCTTTTTTTTCCCCTTCTGTTTAAAAGTACCCAGCAGATATTTTCAATTTAACCAATAAAATGTTAAATTTGCTCGTTCTTCTTGCATCCGTAAAAATTATTCATACAATAGCAAATTGTTCCAAGAATCAAGCAACAGGTTTTTCTCTAATCATCTGATTAAAAAAAAAAAAGAGTACTATATAAAGATTATTTAATCTAAATGGACTTTATAATACAATAGCAGGTAGAGCAAGCGGAGCCTGAAATTATCCTGAAATGTTTCCTCTCACCTTGTCCCTGGAGGCTCCCATGGTGTCTCCTCAAACCGCTCCAGATGTCCAACAGGATGTCTGGACAAACTCAGTCGGCTGGTCACCGTCACAGCATCATCTCTGGTTTGACTCCGGCTCGTCTGGCTCCAGGATCCGCTGGGCTCCCAGGTTCTGACGGGATCTTCTCAGTTTTCTACCTCTGACTTCCCAACAGGGTGAGAAATACCGGATCCAGAAAGTAGCTTCAGTGCTGCATCTCTGGATTAAATCAGCTGGACTTCCTTAGATATCTAAGGAATTATCTAATTATGTGTCAATTATTACACTCTATTCTACTCCCACATTTTATATTTCTTCTTTCATATGTGTATAAAAAAATTGCTAAATGACTCTGGAAAAGGAATTTATGGAAGACTGTGGTGAACATATTAATACATCTAAAAAACTGTCATGAAAACACGAGAAAACGGAATGAAAGGTTGTTTGCACAAATCTTTATTAATATTTTTGTATAAATCAAGAGTTAACATATAAACCGATGACTGCAGCAGGTTTCAGCAGTAAGACGTTTTGAGCTAAAGAGCCAGCGTTGTCACTTGTCCTTCTCCCTGTCATCTTTCTTTTTCTTCTTCTTCTTCCTGTCATGGTGGTGACCATCAGGGGATCTGGAATCCCTGCCAGGAGCAAAATTTGAGGCATCAAAAACATAATTCTCTTTTATGAACACAAAGTACCAAAAACATGTTTTTCTAAATGCTTATAAGCACATGAGAGATTTTCATCTCAGAAATAAACATGTTGGAAATCCAAGCTGTGAGGACTGAATGGGTCATTTCCTACCTCTCCTTCCTTTTCTTCTTCTTCTTCCTCTCTTTGTCTTGGCTTCGTTCTCGACTTCGTTCTCGGCTGCGACGCCGCTTACCGTGCGAATGATGCGACTCTGAGGATTTTGACCGTCTTCTATCCAGCCAGCGGCTGAAAATACACCATATTATGTCTTTGCAACAGTGATTTATTTATTCACTGAAAGAAACATTTTTTTTATTTACCCTTGAGGAGATTGAGCAGATCTAGATGAGTGTTTCTCATCCTCCTCCTCCTTCCACTGCCTGGCCAGTTCGTCTGAATGGACACTGATCACCTCTCTGATTACCTGCAGAATGACAAACATCTCATTTTAGCTCTTTCAACTCATCATTCCTTATTTTTACAGTTTTAGTCTTTTCATTCAGATTTTGTACACTTTTTTATCATCTTTACCAGAAGATTATTAAAATTAATATTTTAAAATCCATTTATCTTTACTGTATTTAAATGCAGCGAAGCGACTCCAATAAATACTATTCGTCAGCAGGAAATTTATTTTATGATCAATTTGCATACAATTGTATTTTATGCAAATTAACAGAATACAAGAATACAATCAATAGAAATTCAGTGCGACAGATAACAACACATACTTAAATAAAATAATGTGATAAATCCGCTTTTGCTATTTTGTAATTATATGTTTTTTATTTCAGTCCTGAAAACACCAAAAATTGCATAGAACTTTATATTTTTGACTGATGAGTAAGCTTTAATCAGTTTTATTATTTCTAGCAGTCTGTTATTAATCAAAAACGTGTATGAAACAAGCACAGGCTTGTAAAAATGTCTAACTGGCTTATAAAGTGTTAATACACCAAAAAAAAAGTCAAATATGTGAGGATAAAAGTTATATCTTAAATAAAGAAGCAAATTAGAGCTTTTATGATGAGCTGATTAAAAAATAAGGAATTTCAGTTGCATTTAACTGGAATATATGAGAAAACGTCAGGCAGCAGAAGAGGTGATGGAAGGATTTACCTCAGTGTAGGATTTCTTAGTGATGTGGACGTTCTTGGCTCTGTAGGACTGACGTCGCCTCTTGTAGTCCCTCATCTCTGCCATCAGCTCCAGGTGACTCTTTGGCTCATTCTGCTGTTCGTCTGAACCAAACAAACACAATCAACTATACAAATCTTCTGGAGAAGTGGAAAATGTAATTTTTTTCCCATTTATTCAAACACTACCAGTATTGAGTGATTGTCACCTTTTTTAAGTTTTGAAATCAAATCTACGTAGAGATCCTCGTTGGAAGACGCAGCCTCACTCTGCTGGCCGAGGACGCCGACCACGTGATCGTAAAGAGCCAATCGGTCTGCAACAGTGAGGTCACACACCGCCCGCTTGTGGTTCTGCGGCACATCGATGGGCTGGCCGGAGTACTGACCTGATGAAGGACCAGAGAGGTTTTACACACCAACAAAAGACTCACACACCTACCAAATGACTTCAAAGTCACAACTGACTGTCTGACACCAACAATACTGATCAGATAACCAACCAGGAATTAATACATAAAGAAAAAACATACTGAAATGTGCAGAACTTTGTTCATTTGGCACAATTTGATTTATTTATTTTTTAAAATTAAGGCCAAAATGAGTGTTTGTCACAATCAGTGGAAACCTGCAGACAGTCACACTCAAAGGATTTGAAGCTTGTTCTGCTAAAGTGATATAAGCTCAACTGGTTCAGTTAAAGTCATGTGACGCATGACATCTTCTAGACTATTGGTGTTTTATTTCATGACACCACTGGATGTCGTCAAGAGTTTGAAACAGTTTTAGGCCTTGAAGAATGTGTCAACAGAGTGCGCAGGATGCTTTGAATAAGTCTGTCACAATAAGCAATTAATTGCATAAATTAAAAATGTGTATCCTGATGGTTAATATTTTTGTAGGGCAATTTTGTTCACGCAAACATAATAATCCATTTTATTTATGGTTTCGGTTGCGTGTGGTTTTTGTTTCCTTTTTATTTATAAAAATATGCACATATATATTTATATTTGGTTGTTTTGTCTTATTTTGGAAAATGGTTTTCATTTCCAGAATGGAACTGGTTTCATTCTGCCCTTTAAACTTTAATTGTAGAAAATTAAAGTTTAAAGCTATTATGTACATATTATGTATTATGTACATAGTAGTTGAAAATGGTCTCAAAACAACGATTATCACAATAATTTCTGGGAAAATGTTTAATAATTCAAGTTAAGCTCAGTGTTGAGTTTATTTACCAAGACTTTATGCCACTGAGTTAGTTTTTACAGATGACAAATTATAGTAGCTATACCTCCACAAATTCTAAAGCTGTTCACATTTTGTGATTTTTATTAGACATTATAAACACTGTATCCAATTATGATCAACATTAGCATCATAATTAATTGATAGTTTTCAGTGGGATACGATTTCAAAGACAATTTTATAAATACAGGAACTGAAAATAGTTAGATTTGGAACATTCTCTGAAGATCTGACTGACTGTCCCTTCCCCAAAACGTAAAGGGAAAAGTTGGTGCTAAGAAGTTCCACAGCCCCACCTTGTGGTGTAAAAAGGATATGACAATAAAAGGATACTGCACGTTATCAGGCAAGCCTGAACCAGAGCAGCAGCATTTTCTAGAGCCCATCGCGTCTCTAATACTCACCACTGTTGCTGCAAACAAAACACACAATACACAGATCAGAAGTGACATCTAGTGGAGATATTATGCCTTGGGTGTAAAAGTTAGACATCAGATGCCTCCTCTTTAAGATTAGAACAAGAAGAAATGCTGACTGGTTGTTTTGAGTTAAAGTTCTTAAGTTGAGATGGTACCTTGCCAGAAGACTCCTTCCATCTTCATCAGTGGAGCTGCAGATCTCGCCTTTAGGATAACCTGGTGCTGGGTTGATTTGTCTACAAAAAGAAAATTTAAATTAATTTTAAAAAAAATCTAAGAAACTGGGATAAAGAGTAATTTACAGTTTAAAGTTAATCTGAATATTTAATTAAATTGGAATAATTTTATTGTCCTTTCTCAAAGCACCCTTAAAAAGTTAAACTTCCAAGAAATCTCCGTAACATGAAATTAGCTGACATGAAGAAACAAATAAAATAAAATGAAGCGAGTAAATTATAAAATGTAGTCAAAAATAATTCACCCATTAAAAAACTTTTGATGTTTCTGTTTTCGTAACAGACAGAGGGATCACACATCTCTTCCTGCAAGACAGTGATAGGAAATATTACAGAATTTACACAAGAGGGACATGATTCAAACACGCATCATATAAAAATATATACATTTTCTCTGACATAGAAAAAACATCTTTCCACCATCATGCATAAATCTTTCAGTACTGAAGTTTTCTGAGAACTGATGCAAGGAGAGCAGAAAAAAATTCAATATTAATAGTCAAAGAAATGGTTTGCAAGCCACAGAAAAAAGTGACAACTAGTGGAGGAAGTATGTTTTGGGTGTAAAAGTTAGACATTGGACGCCTCCTCATTTAGAGCGGAATAAGAAGAAATGCTGACTGGTTGTTTTGAGTTAAAATTCTTAGGTTGATATAATAAAAAAGCTGGGTTTTTTAAGCAGTTTAAACTTTTTCCCCCATTGAACATTTGCACAATAATATTTATTTAGACATATTTTTGTAAATATACATTCTCCACAAATAAGAAGTAGAACAATGTATCCACTCTCATTTTGCAAAAGCTTTTGTTTTATTCCTTACATGTAACATTTACAGCATGGCAGTAAAAATAGATATTTTAAAGGGTCTAAAGTGTCTGTCTTGTATTTTCCCTTTAATTAGACCATCATCACCTGTTCCTCAGCAGAGTAACCCATTTTCCTCAGCATACAGGAAGCTTTGTGTTTCTCTAAGGTTCTGACTGGGACTATGTGGTTGGAGTCATAAGGACATGTCTCCATTGGTTCCTGGGAAAACATCGACAGCAAGGAGAAGAAAACAGAATCAGAACAACAGAAACACCAGGCCTCTGTTTCATGTCAATTAGTTAAGTATTGAACACTCACAAAGCATATACATATGAACAGCATGATTTAATCCAACAGAGAAAAAGCACAACAAAACGCTTCAAGAGAAAATAATAGAAAACACACCAGACCAAATACGTAAATTAGACATTTATTTCTAAAGAAACAAATATGTTTTGTTGTAAATAGAAAGCAGAAGCTACCTGACTGAAGTCCTCGTCGTTCTCCTGCGACCATCCCAGCGTTTCAAATATTTCCTTTAACTGTTTCTGGCAGGTCTCGGTAAATTCTGTCAGCTCCTGTAAACGGTCCAGTCGGTCCTGAAAGGGTTCCGACTCAACAGGGTCCGACATTATTACGTTTTAGTATAAAATTAAACCAAACATTTGAAAACTGTACTGGAGGAAGCCATGATGTTCTGCCGCTCGAGATGAAGACGCATGCGCAAGATTGGCGGAAACGTGTGACGCACGGTAGCAACCAGCGCCCCCACTGGATGGAGTGAGAAACAACGGCGTCGACTTTCGGAGTAAACTGTGTGCTACTGATCGCTCTTAGGCAGGACTTTGCTCATCCAACCAACTTCCTAAAACAACTATTAATTTAATCTGTTAAAATTTTAAGTCGCCAAGTCACAGACTAAAGCTGTTTCACTTAATTCACTTAGTCATTTTCCACTCCTTCTACATGTTGGTCTGGATTATCTTCATAAATAACTTTTGATTTTCAGTGGAAATAGAGTGGATTAAGAAAGAAGACTTCATATTTACAATTATCTCTATATTTGGAACATTCCTTGCAGATCTGACTGACTGGATCTTCCCCGAGATGAAAAGGGAAATGTTAGTTTTAAAGAGTCTCACCTAGTGGAATAAGAAAGATATGACAAAAAAAAAAAAAAAGATTCTGCAAGGTTTCAGACACGCCTGAACCAGAGCAGCAGCATTTTCTAGAGCCCATCTCTTCTCTAATACTCTGCTGCAGACAGAGCGCATAAAACACACATTAGAAGTGTTGCATCGTATCTTTTTCCTTTATCGCTTTTAGCCTCTTTTAACCACTTAAAATGTGTTTCTGCACTTTTTGGTTCTTCTCACAGCACTTAATGGTGCTGTGAATCTGGAGTACATTGTCCATCCATCCATCCATTTTCTTGCACCCTTGTCCCTTAATGGGGTCGGGAGGAGTACATTGTGTAAAGCTTTATGCTTTCTCTTTCCGGTTTCTCTCTTTCTATGCTTCCTGATCTCTGTCATTATTATCATGCAACAGCACTTACAAAAACATTGTAGTTTTTGTCTTTCTTATACTTACTGTCTTACTTTTGTCCTTCATAAATATTCTTTTTGTGCATCATAATCCACAGCATAATATCTCATTTTTGAGATGGCCTTGGCCCAGTAATAAAACACCCCATTGCAATAACTTAGTCCAAACATAATTAATTTTACTTAGCAATAAACTACACAGCCACAGAACAATACTTTGTAGTGAATTAATTTAACAAACAGAAATACAAATCAACAAATACGAAACAAATATGAATACGAAACAAATCAACAAAATCACACTGTTCATTAGTTGAAAATCTGAAAAGAAACCATATATTTAGTTTTGTTCTACATTTCATGCTTTGTTTTTCACCACAACCTGCGTGTTGTAGTTGGACCACTGAAATTTGATACATGGAAAACTGGAATAGAAAAACAAGTCCTACCAGCATGAGCATTTGGTTTTTACCTTTTGCAACATTGTGGTTCTAAATTTCTCTTTGACGAAGCTCAGTACAGTCATCATTTAATTCTTTATCAACTATAGAGAACATGCTATGATGAGAGCTTTAAATAAATGGAAATTTCACACAGAGCTCAAAAAGAAAACTGCATTAGAGACTAAATCCAAGAGTCACTACAACGTGGAACAACTGAGGGGTGATGAATTTGTCCAGTTTTGTGCTTCTTTCATTTGTTTTCTGATTTTCCCAAAATATGCCTTTCTGAGGCAGTTTTGATAAGCCATAGATGTGTGGAGCACATTGTTTTTCCATATTTAGTCATGCTTTGGTTCCCTCAGTTTTACAGGTAAAATTGCACATGTAGAGACAGGCCAACATTTGATCCTGCTTGTCTTTGTCACAAAGACAAGCAGGATCTTTATGAATAGATAGTGTTATGAATAGATAAAGCAGCGTTTGAGCATGTAAGTCAATTAGATTGTTTTTTATAAGAGATGCATATTTTAAGTTAATTAAAGAAAAAGTGGCATTTCAAGGACTTCCTACTGAAAACACAAAAAGAGCTTTTAAAAAACTTTATTCATGTATATCTGTGAAACATATAACACATAAAAATAAAGATGAAACAGGGAAATGTAAAACAGATAAAATCACATCTGAAGAGAAGCTGATTGAGCACATGATTAGTAAAATCAGAGCACCATGGAAGTCACTCAGGTCTTTATGGTGGGTAGAGCTGCTTGCCTTGCAAAAATTCAACATCGAGGAAACCATCTGCAAGCAGATCCTCAGTCCTGAGAAGAGAAGAACAGCAACTTTTTAAAAAAAACAAACCATGCACATATGTTTATACAAGGATATAAAATAATCTTAAATCTTTACCATAAAACAGTGATAAAAATATTTCTTCTCACATTAATTCAACAGTGTCCTCCACAGCAACCTCCTCCACCACCTCCACTTCCAACACCATGTTTCGTCTCACTGCAAAACAGATATTCACAATTATGTTCAAATTTAGTTTGCTCTATTAATCACCCACTGGATCAACTCTACCATGTGATTGTTAATAATTTGCTTGTACTAAATTATTTAGCTTTGTAGCTTATTAGGTTATATGTAGATGGTCCAAAACTATGAGAGCTGTTACATGACAGTCCACTTCTTCTTCTTTTCCTTTTGTAATGATTTGCAACTGTTCCCATCTGTGACATAAGCTTCCCAACTGCGGCAGAATTTTCTGTAGCCTGTGAGAAATAAAGCTTTTGTTTACACAGAGTGAAAGCACAGTAGTTCATCTTTTTAAATCATATAATTGGTTTTATCTTTAAAGGACCTTTACTTTTGGAAATTTTAGGACCCACCAGCTAACCTGCAGTCTGAGAGTGAAGCGCTCTATTCGGAACATGGAACAATCTGATCTCTGATGAATTTGATTATTAAGAGATTTATATGTGAGAGAAGACCATACTTTTTAACTTTTATCTCATTAATATTTTATGAAGCATCACTACTTTTATCTAAGTAAAATTTCTGCTCATTGTAAGTGTTAGGTAAATTGTATTATACTATTTGTTAATACTTTTATTATGTTTTTAGTTTATGTATTCTTATTTGTTTAGTCATATCCTTTAAGAAATGTTTCTGTATCTTAATCACTCTGATTTCCTTTCTCAGAGGGCCTCTCTGAAGAAGAGCAGTGACAGCAGCTCTTCACAGAACGCCCTGCTTTTGACCTGTTAGATAGCTGTAAAACCATCGCC
>CAEGAF010084850.1:0-32656 GCA_903067075.1 Micropoecilia bifurca | reverse complement strand
AGGAAGGAAGGAAGGAAGGAAGGAAGGAAGGAAGGAAGGAAGGAAGGAAGGAAGGAAGGAAGGAAGGAAGGAAGGAAAGAAGGAAGGAAGGAAGGAAGGAAGGAAGGAAGGAAGGAAGGAAGGAAGGAAGGAAGGATAGATGGACCTCATCTAGAAACATTTATCTTTTTTGTCCTCTAAACCAGTGGTCCCCAACCCCCGGTCCGTGGACCAATTGATATCGGGCCGCGCAATAAATAATTAAATATTTCCGTTTTATGTATTATTTAAGTCTGGAGGATCTTTTATTTTGAAAATCATTTAACCGGAGTGTCTCGGTTACTTGCGCGTCAACACTGAGCCAAGAGCAGCAAAATGAGTAAGAAACAGAGCAGATGTCCTTGTAAAGTCTCTTACAGATCAAGTGCGACCCCCCCGGTCCACAGAATTGCCTGAGTCTTGACCGGTCCGCGGTAATAAAAACGTTGGGGACCACTGCTCTAAACTCTCTGGTATTAACTCACTTCACACTGAAACAAAACCTGAAAGCTGAAATCAAATCTCCAGTTGAAGCGTCATGGTGTATGTAGGTGTCACATACCCTGCCCCTCTCCACCTGTGTGGTCAGCATGACCACCATCGACGAGCCCTGCTCCCAGGTCATCCGCCAGAAGTCAGGGCAGGTGTTGGGCAGTGGGCCTTGGCACGCTATGTAGCGGTTTATCAGGCTGGACGCAGGAATCTCCATCTGCACAGAGGAAAACATCATGCAGCAGAAAAGGACAGAAAGAATGTTAACGTATCGCTTTTATCACAGCTGGGCTACAATAAAAACATGTGACAGATGCTTACATTGATGTAGTTTGCATTGATGTAGTCGTCTGTGCTTTTCAGTACGACCCGTGTTGCATCATCTGTTAGAGAATAACAGGAGTGATGCGACCCAGTTAGTAGGGCTGAAATGATTAATCGTGATTACTCGATTATTGAAATAATGCTCAACTAATTTAGTAATCCATTAATCATTAACTGGAAGATACAGACTAAAAA
This sequence comes from Micropoecilia bifurca, assembly GCA_903067075.1. NCBI lineage: Eukaryota > Metazoa > Chordata > Actinopteri > Cyprinodontiformes > Poeciliidae > Micropoecilia > Micropoecilia bifurca. The sequence continues at coordinate 31,627 of CAEGAF010084850.1, read as the reverse complement.
AAATGATTTTCTGAAAGAACAATCAACTCAGAGCAGTAATTGGAGCAAAACTGTACAACAATATGTACATTTTACATTTGTGAGTGTTGCGTTTGTTCCTGCCTCTAGCCCTTGAAAAGTAGATTTTAATTTCAAAGGATTTTTATTCTGGTAAAATAAAAGTTGAACAAAAATAAAAAACCAAGATGAAAAATCTTTATCTGCAAACTCATATTAAGCATCTTTGGTTAATAAACTATTAATTGATTAATCAAAAAAAATATTTATGAGATTATCAATATACTGTACTGATGCCAAGTCAAGCAGAAAGCTTTTCATGTGTTTATGTTAGAAGTATTTTCTTGGCTGATGAAAAATCCTTGGCTGCAAATGATCAAGCATGCACTAAAGTAATGCTGTTATTGGATTTTAGGCAATAAAATATTTATTTTCTTATTTAAAAAAGGAATGAAATTATTTAGTATTCATTCAAATTCTTTTATTTTATTTCTAATATTGTGTAAAAAAAAAGGCTTTAGTGGTGAAATGAAAAATCTGCAGAATGTGGATTTGTTTTTTTAGCCCATTAATTTGATTAGCTGCAGCTCTAAAATTGAAGATGAAAACAAGCAGAGAAGGGAGTGAGTGTGAGGGGAGGAAGCAAGCAAACACGTACATGGGGAGATGTCTCTGTAGCGATTTTTGGAAACGTTCTGAGGTAATTTGGCACACAGCATGGTCATCCCCGGCCTCTTCCTGTACAGTTGCTGTGGGATCAAAGACGGAGATGATCAGCAGGATAAGCCTTTCCCTCTCCGATGCATGCGGCCAGTCTGACTGCGTGAACCAGCTCTCCTTACATCAAACTGAGCCAGAATGGCTCCACTACTCAGGCCTTCCTTCAGAGCCACCATGGAGTCCCTCAGGGCATGTTGGTCGAGCTGGGTGGGATCCTGCAGGGACTTCTCTGGGATGTACTGAAATTCCGGCTCGGAGTCGACCTTCTCTTCCACTACGTCGTAGATGGCTGCAAGACAGGGAAGCAAGTGACACAACTTTTTTCTGGAGCTCAAGATGAGAAGAAGAAAACCTTTTTGTCCTACAATTTGTTTATAGTGTTGTATTAACGAGATACCAGATTTTATCTGCATCAAGTTATAATGAAGGTTTCCAAGAGATACCGGTTTGAAGAAATCCATACATTTTAGGTTTCAAGTTGAGACCTCACTTGCACACAACATTTTAAATCTTTTCAGCTCAATTTTCTGATTGATCAAAACAGATTGACTGATCCCTGGCCACTGCAAAACATAAAGTTTGTTGTTCTTAAGTATGCTAACAATACAGCTGATTTCTTAAAATATTGCTTCGATTTTTTTCCACTTAAGGGTTTTCTTTTCTCTCGATGCCATCTATTTTGTGCAGCAAAACACTCTCCACGACATGATCCTGCCACCACCGTGCTTCATATTTGTAAAGTTGAATGTACTATTGTACTACAATGTACTACAGTCAGCATGGATAAATCGCTCAATTTTTGTCATTTTTTCAGCCATATATTTAACTGCAATTACCTGGTTCCAGTTTTATAATTCAATAGCTATGATAGAAACGATGCATTCATCCTGGTGTGACGTACTCTAACATCTTTAGCTTAGCCTCAAACAGTCAGGTATGGCTGATCTTTCTGATGCTGCCATCCTTTCTAACCTCTTTTATCAGCTACTTTAAGAGTACAGAAAAATAGGATTGGTGCTTTTTTTATTAAAATCAGAACTACAGCATAAAACCTTTAACTCCTCTTGTGTTTTTTAGGAGTACTTGAATTTAAAAGCTTTGTTTTTACTGTAAAAAAGAATTTACCATTCGGCCTGACCAGTAGGATGAGTTCTCCAGAGTGGCTTTCACAGCTGGCCTTGATGAACATCACCACCTGGTCATGGGTGTGGTCAGAGATGTCCCGCCCATTTATTAGAACCACCTGGTCCCCTTCGTTAAGGCGAGGCACGCAGAGATCGGCCTGAAAAGGCAGAAAAAGGTAAGAAAATGATCTTTCATCGTCCTGAAAGGTTTCTGCTCAGATGTTGCAGTCGTTAATTTACTGAAGTTCCCGGAGCCACTCTGGACACAATGATGGGCATCTTCTGATCAGCTCCACCCTGGAGATAAACGCACACGTTAAAAGTCCAATATTATTTTTTTTTTTTTTTAAGGGCTGCAGACTAATAACTGATCCAGAAAAACACGGGATTAAAGCTAACCTTGACATTGAAGCCGAAACGTCCGTGTTCATCGGGCCTCATCTTGATCAGGACCAGATTATCATGTGGGACGACTCCGTTCAGCTGAAAGCATCCATGAAAAACACAACAGAGTTACAGACGTGCATTCATTATAAATACTGAAGATGTAAGGGAGATCAAAGACATGAATGCGTCTAATTCGACCACCAGGGGGCAAAAAGTGACATTTAACTGCATGACTGTTTTATAGCATTAAACATTTTCATTTATATTTTAGCATCAACACCTTTTGAAGCAAACTCTATGAGGTATTATTGTCAGATCAAATGTAATGTTAAGGTATAAACAAGCTCTCTTTCTGCCATTGTCTTATACACAAAGCAGAAAATGTGTTAAAAAATACATTTTAGCATTGCACAAAAAGAATAAGTATTTCTTGGAATACATTAGTCATATTGTTATGTAACAAGCAAACTGCTCTGCTGATGGGGGAAGATTTTATGAATTAATAAAAAGTTGCTTCATTGTTTATGGTGAAAAACCTTCCGATAAATTAATATTTTAGACAAACTCAACCTTTAATTTGAGCTCACTTTCAAAGATTTCTTGAAGTCAATGCAACTGACAGTGTGTTTTTATTTAACTTTTGTTTTTGCGAATTTATCAACATGACAGTGATTACTAATTAATAATCTATAACATTCTTGTTTTTTGTTTTGCGAACATGAAACAGAAACCCATTTCTCTGTCCACCACTAAAAAAAATAAGAAAGGAAATTAAGAAAGTCAGATCTGTACTGATTTGTTTTAAGTCGAAAAAAGCCTTCAAGAAATAGGTACTTAACTAAAGTTGCCCTTATCCACAGTCAGAGAAAATAAAGGAAAGAAAAACTGGAACTGTCACAAACCAGGCGAAAACAAGGACTGATATTTATCTTGCCTAAACAGACAGAAAGTGTGGGAAACAACTTCTTCTCCACTTTGAACTACGGTGTAGAAGGTGTGATGCTGTGGGCCTGTTTGTCTTCTACAGGCCTTTTTAGCACCATAAACCCTGATAAACCAGGAGATTTTAAATAGAAAAGTGCTGTTCTTTGCTACAGAGTTGGAAAAGAATCACCACTGGATCTCTTAGTGGAATATCCAACACATACCGCCAAAACAACAACTAAATGGTTTGTCGGACCTGGCTTAAGGTAATAAAGTTAGGGGTGCTAAATATTGACGTTTTTTTAAAGCTCAAATTAAAGATTTAATTGTTCGGTCTTTTTATGTGTCAAAATGAGGCTGTGATACTGTTACAAAATTTACATTTATTTTTAATACTTTTTTCCTCGTGTGTCAACTAGCCACCCCATTATCAATATGCAGATAAACAATGTTCTGCGAGGCATTAAGAGTGCTTCCATCAGGCTCGCTCACCGTGGTTTTGTCGGCGTTGACGGGAACGTCATACATCTCGTTGAGGTGGTTGTCCAGGAGGCTCTGCTGCGAATGGGCCTGGATGATCTGGCTCAGTGTTTTTCTGCTCAGCTGCTTCGGGGGCAGAGCTGGAGGCTGGCCATCTACCCCATCGGGAGACCTGAAGAAGAAGAAGAAAAAGACGGAAAATGTTTAGATCGCAGTAGAACAAGGGTCTTTCCACAACGGCTCTTAATAACCAGCTAAAAATTAAAAAGAGCCAGCTGATGTTTTTAAATTTAGAAATAACAACCACAGGTTTTAACAGTTATTCAGAAGTCAATATTTGAATTGAATTTCCAAAAAGCATTACACATTTATTTATTTTTTGGCATAATTTTCCATCCCACAGAGAAAAAATGTCCATCCTCTTTTTGCTCAATTTGATGTTTATCTTTATTTCAAATCCTAAAAAATTGAAGTAAAACTATCAAGTTTCCTATAGCAGATATTTGCCTAAGACTGTAAGTTGTTTTCAAAAAGTCGTGCAACATTTTCGGGTCTAAATGAGTTTTATTTGACTGGCCTGTAAGAAAAAAAACGTCTCTTTAGGTTGTAAAAGTTGCAGACCCTCCCTTAAAAAAAGTTGATACAGAGAAAAAACTGAAGCGTTTACAAGGCATATGCTGATGTTTCTTTTGCATGATATGCTAGAGCCTTTTTTACAATACGAATTTATTTCCAAACATACTGTAAATTTATTTAAGAGGAAAAGAAAAAGATGTATAAATGAGCACGAGGAAAAAGAAGACAGAAAAGGGGTAATAACTGCTTGTTTCAGTGCATTAACCTCAATAAAAAGGCAGCAAAGGGAAGGAAAACAAGCACCCCTCGCGCTCCATCTCCATCAAGCAGACAGTAAAAGACCGTTAGTGCGCAGGGGGGAAACAACATGGTCAGTCAGTTAAAGCTTTCAGCAGCGTCAAGGCTCGCTCCTTTGTGGGTTAAAAAGCACGTCGTTACACTCTGTGTGCGTTTCTGTGTGGAGGGAAAAAGGCTACGGACCGGCATTCCTTGGGGGAAGGGAGCATCAGTCAAAAAGCATCGCATTTGTTTTGGCTGCTGCAACTGGTGCCACTTTGTGTCTTAAACAGACACACACAGGCTGACATTTACTACGGGTCAAAACCAGGTCAGGCTGAGACGGTGCACAGCAGGACGGAGCTGAGATGGCAGGTCCACCTCCTTTACTGTGATCGCCACGGACACGAGGCAGACGCAGCTAATGGATCTGCAAACATCTGCACATCGGACATATAACCAGTCATTTACTTTTTGCATTTAATGATTCAGATCAAACTAATTTTTAGATTCAACTCAATTCCCAAAGGGAAATTAAATGTCGTAACTCAAATCATCCAAGTTTGCATAATAAATGACACACTGCATTCATTAAAATGTCATTTTCATTACTGGTTTTCTTAACTGTTGACTGTGTGGTGTCTTTTATGGTTTTGTATTTTTGTGTTTTTTATGATGTAAAGCACTTTGAACTGTGTGTTGCTGAAATGTACCATACAAATAAATTTGATTGATAGAATAATCGTCAAAGAATCGATATTGATGATGATGTTAGCAGGAAGGATTTCCAGAAGGGTTTCTGGATGGTCTACAGGTTTCACCATCTCAGATTTAAGACTTGCAGCATTTTTAAGATCTGTGTTACAACAGAAATGTACAAAAAGCTGATAAATTGTAAATAGTTCTGCCACAACAAAATTTAAGACGTGTGATTAAGGCCAAAATAGTTTTTTCGATAAGTTTAAGACATTTTACAGCCTTAATTTTAGATAGGCACCCATGCTTTCTCTAGATCTGTGTTGTTTAGATTTTTGTTAGTTTTCTAGGTCTTACTGCCTACTTCATGTTGACGTACAGGTTCTGTTGTAGATATTTTTTTATTCTACAAGTCTAGAATCGTCTGTATCATTGTTTAAATGTTTAAACAGTAAGAAAGAAGAAATCATATCTGTTTAGAGGATTGTTAAGCAGATTCAGTTAAAACTAATCAGACACCAGATTAAGAAACTGAGCACTAAGCTTTAAAAAACCCGCCAACTTCAGCTGCATCAGCAAAATAACTTGAGACACAATCACACCAATGCATGATTCAACTAAAACACAGTATTATATCTAGATTTCTGTGTTGCTGAGTGAATGGCAGAGTCAGAAACTGCTTCTCCTGCAGAGGAAATGTAGACTCTCAGCAGAGAAAATCAGGGAAAAACGTTGGGAAGATCTGGATTATAGGCTTGAGTAAAGTGGTGAACCAGGAAATCAGTCAGGATGGCAAATCTGCAGTTGCATTTTTAGTCTTTTCCATCAGGAACATAAATTGTCGGAGAGGGAAAAATGCAGCATTATAATCTGCAGCAATCAGATGGTTATTACGAAGGAAGTGGATTGGGACCAAATCTTTTCCACAGACGCTATAATGGAGCTGGTGAAAGATAGACATTAGAGCCACCGAAGCTTTAAAGTATAACTAAAACTTAAACTCCTGGGAGGTTTGCAGAAATATCCGATATTGGAAAGAGCCAAAGTGGATATGAACGGATTGAAAAAGCATCACTTGTCACCATTACGGTTACCGTGCCAACAAGTGAAAACGCCTAACACAGACTGCTTGTGTGGAGTTCAATTCACTCTACATTTACCACCAACAGTGTGATATAATGCATTGCATGAATAATTAAAGGCTAAAGATCACCTTTAAGGCAGAAAATATAGATTACATGCTCATAAAATGTGAAGAATCTACTAAAAAATTGCTGTGTGATGCAATGCCACCCAAGGTTACTTGACCCCTGCTAAAGATGGCAGATAAGGGCAAATAAGTCTTTAAATAACAAATTTTTAGTGCAATTAACATTATCTCACACATTCTTTCCAAAAGTATTTAACAAGATTGGAAAATACAGAGAGAGAATTCTTTGAGATATGATAACTATTTCATAACATCTAGGTCTGAGGACTGATATGATCATGGGAATAGCTTGATTTTGTGTCTAATTAATCATTGTATTAGTTCTCCGGTCATTTTGACAACTTACTTGTAGTTTTCTGTAAGACGGCAAAAGTTTTGTTTTTCCAACACTGTGAATGATTTTCAAACATTCACAGTGTGTAGATGTGAGAATTAATAAACCAATTTTAGGTCAAATAAAATAAGGATATAGGACACATATGCACATGTTTTTGCAGCTGTTTCTGACTCTAGATCTGTGCAAGTCCATGATGCTATTCACTCTTACACATTTTCCAGGACCTGAGGAAGAAGACAAGGCCCACACCATCACAGATCCTCCACTCTGCTCAGCAGTGGGCCTCAGTTGCTTTTCCACTTCACTATTTAGACTTTGTTTCTCAACTGATCCCCATGTTGAGAAACGCTCATAGTTAAGAAGCTCAATCTTTGGCAGTTTTTAAAACACAGCTGTGCTTCAAACAAACCGGAGTTTGCTTCCTCAAATTGTCTTCTTCAAAAAAACTTTGTAGGACACTGATCAGCTTGAAAAAGCAAAGTATTAAGAAAATTATGCACTAGTCAGTTTATTTTATCCTGGCCGGTAGGAGACCAATAATTGTGACTCTGGACAGTTAGTGACACTTTGATTCAATTTCACCGCTCTGAACTGCTGCAGCTCTTTAATTCTTTACTCTCCCCTTCAGACTTTAAAAACAGCAATTTGGGACCTTAAAGAACTTTACCAGATATTTTATGGTGCGTGAGCAGTTTGAGGATGTACCCAGATCTACTTAAGTCCTGTTGTTCAATCTCCTCCACCCTGCTCTGCTGCTATAAACACATTTTACGGGCCGTTTTTCAAAGGGCTCATCTTTCCAGCGGGGCAAGCTAAGTGACACTGGGAGAGGGTGTGAACTGCTGGGAGAAGCCACAGACACCGAAAGACGTTTAAAAGGACAAAAATAAACCCGTCAGCGCAGCAGAACAGACAGACAAAGGCTGATGAGGAAAATGTAAGTGCTAAATTAAAGGCTGGCTGTTCTGAGGAAATGTTTTATTTATGAAGTAGTGAAATTATGATCTAACTAATGCTCTGCCAAGTCAAAGCTGATGTTTCGCCCGAGGAGGAAGACGTTGTTTTGAAAAGAAGAAAGGAAGATGGAAGGAATGGAAATATTCAAATGAGAATGATGATTAGCAAAAAAAAAGTTGGACTGACGGCGTCGAGTCCAGGCTGATGCTGTTGGCCTGCGTGGACGACGCCGACTTGTGATTGGAGGAGAAGACGGGAAGGCTGGGCGAAGCGTGGATCACATGATCCACCAGGTGGCCAACCGACGACGGGCGTAGCCGTGTGCCGTCTTGGACAAACAGCGAGTTCCTGGCAAAGACAAACAAAAGAGGTTTAATTTCAACATAAAGCCAGCGTTGGTGCGTCACAGAACAACCAAGAGTTTATATTTGCCATTTTTAGATTTCTGTTCTATTGGCTTCGAATTTGAAATGTATTGTATCGTGTTTTTGGCACTATTGTTGCACTTTGAGTAGCTACGTTTCCATTACAAATGAGCACAAAACTTTGTCGATGCTCCACTAATGTCAAAAATACACAATTTCGCAATTGTGGCATTTCCATTAAATAAGAAATCCAATTAAAATTACATGTGAATAAGTTTGTTCACGCAAAGTGAATAAAAAAAACCTGCCACGCCATCATCCTCCTACCACTTCCTGTCATTTTCTTTGTCTCTTCTGCCAGTTTCGACATCTGGCTGTTAATCACATGACTCATGTGTTGTGAAAAAAGTGTTTCAGTAAACCTCATCTTAGCCCAAAAACCTTTTAATTGAAAAAAAGAGTTTTGTTTTCAAAACTAGCGCATTTTAATTCAGCAAATTTATTTTTGTAACTTCAATTTGTGCAAAGATATGGTCAGTGGAAATGCAGCTTAGAGAGGTAGGTTTTTGGTTTGTGTTCAACAGGTTCAATACAGTTACAGAGACATTGCTTTGCAAAACTACTGACATCACTTGCACGTTTCCACAAATATCTTTATGTTCTATCAGGGTTTATGTGATAAACCAAAGATCTGCAACCTTCACAAGACAAAGAGCCACTTTTGCATCAGTCCAGGTAAATAAAACTAGTTCAAAGTCACAAATGTTACACAACCTTCCATGAAAAAACAATTTACAATTTTGAATAACTAAATATACTATTATTTTTGTGTTTAGGTTTTAAAAAACATACAGCATTTACAAAAAAGGATTAATATTTTTTCCCTTTGAGCTATTGAAGTTTATAGATGATTTTCACGAACAAAAAGCAAAAACAAAAGTTTTCAATATAATGCTTTTGTGCTGTGGAAATATGTTACAAAATGTATTTCATGCGTAAACCCAACACATCCATTACATAAATATTTAAAAAAAATAGGTTGGTTCTAATTTTTTTGTTAAATATTAAAATAATAATAAAATACATTAAAATGTGTCGTAATTTAACAAAACATGAACAAATTCAAGGGGCAAACATCTGCAAATCCCTGTATATTCAAACCTAAATCATTCCAACATCTAAAACCTATGCATCAACCTGTAAGGTGGCTGTTATGCATCATCTTTATAAAAGGAATCACAAAGGACTAAACTCTGTTAGAACTCACTGGTTCGGCGTTCCAGGTGGCGAACGTGTGGGCAGGCTTTGAGTTTCCAGTCTCTCGTCTGATAGGCTGTTCCTGCTCACCGACTCCCAGTCGGTCCCGCCCACCAACTTCCTGGCCAATGGCTTGCTGGGAGACCTGCTCAGAAAATGTCAATTTCCAGTTACAACCAAACTAAAAACGAAAGTCTCACTGCATTTATGCCACGTTTAAACGCAACTCAGCTTGCCTTCACTTTATTCACGACAGCTAATTTGCTTTATGTTTTTTGTACTGTGTCCTTGCTGTAGGCTGGATGCTTTAACCGCCATTGACGGAAGCAAAACAGGAGAAAATCAGGCACCTCACATAATGAAGAATTAAGAGTGTTGAAGATGTTTTAATGTAAGAATAGCAGCTTCTTGTGAGTGTGTGAAAGTGCCAGTTGGAGAACGTAGCTCTTTCAGTTTCAGAATCAAAACCCTGTTTTTCTAATCTGGTATTAGCCTGATCAACCACATTGGTCCACACTTTAATGTCATGTTGTTCTTTATAGTTTTTGTGGTTCACATATTCATTTACTCAACTGTTGTCACACATATATGCATAATCTTAGTCTGACAGGAAGAACGAAATGAAGGCCAGTTCAAGGTTACATGCTGAAATAAGACAATGCAACTTAAACTGGTGAAAATAATTCTGGATTATCTGCGAAGTAGCACAATGACACTGAGTATATCACCACTAAAAAGTTAATTTAATGTAGTCATTCAATTCAAAACATGAAAGTCATATTTTCTATAGAGTTACTGCAGATAGGGAGATGTAGTTCATTCTTTATTTCTCCAAGAACCCAAATCCAGTTCTGTTTCTCTAAACATTACCAATAAAAAGATTTATAAAACAGAAATGTTATTTTAAGACCACATTATGGTGAAGAGTGCTGACTTGACATTTTTTTTTTAAATGGTTAAGCCACAAAAGCCTTTTACTAAAGAAGGACCTTAAGATGCATATGTAAAGGTGGCTGTCGCTAATTTATGTGGGGAATTGTATCATGACACACTTCTGAGGAGTTTGACACTTTAAGGAGTTCAATGTCCTCAAACGTCCCACAGATTTCAACACAACTGCATCTTTAAAAACTCTAAAAGTAGAACAAGGCCTCACAATTTCCAGGAACTGACGAACTGAAACATTCATCCCGGACTCAGTCTGTGCCTAAATCTATTGATGTTGTTGGACTAGAGATGGAAAATACTAGGAAGCAAGATTAGAGAGACGATTGGTGTATATTAAAAAATAAAATAAAATACTGATGAATCCCAAACAAGTATATAAGGGAAAGGTGTGCTGGTTAAAGTGTTAACACATTAAGGCACCCGGGAGTCAAACTGATGCCCTTTTGGCTGAAACACAAACACCGATCGATTGAGTCATGTTGACTATTGAGTGGATTGATGAGCCATTAATAAATGCAGGCTACCAGAATTTGCCCATAAAGCAAAAGTGAGTACAGTGGAGTCAAGTTGAGTCGTAACGAAAGAGGAAATTAGGCTGCTTCCATCTAACCACAAAGGACAGAAGGTTTTTACTACCTGGCAAAAACTCTGTCCTTGATCCCTTTCTCCTTTCCATACTGCACAGATTGCACTTCTGTCCTCCCACTAAAGAGAAAAACGAGGAAAACAACAGTTAATAACGTGATTTAAATACTTAATATGGGTATTGTTCACTTTTCCCACAGTGAAATTTAAGCGCTTTTCAAGGTAACTTATGAAACTTTTCCAGTACCACAATTAAGAGTTAAAAATAATAAAAAAGATCTTTAATTTATTGTACAGCTAAAATAAAACAACACTTAACTGTTCCAAGAAAAAAAAATAACAAAAAAACACCTCAATTTTAATAAAGTTGTTTTAACATATCAATTATAAGCCAACTGTTATTTTAATTACATAGATAATTAAGTCACTGAGCCATTAGGTCTAATAAATATTCATTATATTGAAACAATCTGAACAAATCATGTGAAGGTAAACGACCTTCTTGCTCAAATTAAATGTTTAAACACAATATACAAAGAAAATTACAAAAAAAATCTCTAAAAACCTCTCTCTGGCATTTAACAGAAAATATTTTTAGTAATTCTAACCCAAAAGTAGAAAAGAGTGATTTGATTTAACTTCAGAAGGTGGTAAAAAAAAAAGTGTCTGTAGCTTTTTATTTTGTGTAAAAAAATAAAAATAAAAAAAAATTTTAGAACTGCAAATGTTTTTTTTAATTCTGGCTTTTAATCAAGTGTTAGATTGAACATTGCTACAAAACTGCACTTTCTATGACTTCATACACAAATCCAGCCCCTTTCACACATTGAAAGCATTTTCAAGTCCTTTCATTGAAAGGATTTCAAGTACCCAATTCCTCTTAGCAACTGTTTTACAAGGTTCAAGAACTACAAAAACAAAAGAGAATTTAGTTTTGCAAGTCCTATCTCCTCAGTTTTAAAAATCTGTTTTAAACCAAATCACATCATAACTGCAACACAGAAGTGATTCCAAAAATGATCTTTATAGGAAAGTGTGGAGATATCTCCAGGGCAAAAACACATTTGAGCCAAACATCAGACAAGGCTCGCTCTTGTTGCATCACTGCTACTCAATAATACATCACAAGCCTCCCTTCATTTTTCACAGCCGCCTTTCATAGAAAAGGGAACTGAAAAAGGTTAGCTGTGAAATGAAACGGAGTTCGCATGGGGTGAATTTACTGAGGGATAAAAGACTCATTTCTAATGAATTCTATCTGAAGGGAGCAGAGGCATCATTGTTAGCCTGTAAACTTTATGACAGGTCGAAATTTTTAAAGAACACGGAGAACAATGTCTGGACCAAAGAGAAATGACAGGGGAAAAATTGCTCCTCTGGGAGAACATGTTGGGATGATCTTCTTACCAGTATCTGAACTTTGAGCCCAGGCTGAAGTAGTGAGCGAAGAAGTTTTTCTGCGGGGGGATGGGCCGCTCCAGCCTGAAAAAGGTGTGGTGCTCCACGCAGGCCTTCCACAGGTTCTTACAGGCCCGGTAGTTGACCATGTTGAAGCCCAGCAGTGTCTCCCGAGTCTCTGCCTGCATGCAGGAAGAAACACAGCAGCTTATGGAGGGCTGAGTCAAATGAGTGGATGCAAAAGCCAGATGGATGAGTGGAGTAGCAAAAAGCCAAACAAATGGATGGATGGATGGATGGATGGATGGATGGATGGATGGATGGATGGATGGATGGATGGATGGATGGATGGATGGACTAATAGATAGCCAAACAGATGGCCAGATTGATGCATGATGAATGGATGATGGATGCCAGATGAATAGATGGATGACGAATAGATGATGGATGCAAGATAGATGCATTTATAAACTAACAAATAATCAAACGGATGGCCAGATGGATGGATGATGGATGCCTAATAAATGGACGACTACTTGGTTTGGATGGATGGATGGATAGATAATGGGACAAAGTCAGAAATCCCAAATATTTGTCATCCTCATTTTATTACCCAGAAAAACCTTAAAACAAACTCTACACACTTCCGAACTGCATATTAACTTTCTTATGAAAACCATACCTCATGAATATCTAATAAAAGTTATCTGAACAGATTTTCTTTTTAAAGTTCAGATGCTTCCAAGGCAACATCAGTCTTTGGACAGACAGAGAAACCAGTGGCAGAACAGTAAACATTACAACATTAGCAGTTAGCAGCACATGGTGTTTCATTGTTTTCTAATCTTAACCTCTAATTTCTCCAACTCCAGATAACAGCCTGAGAGGCAACGTGTGCAAAATACTTTTAATCTTTTTCTTCAGCTGTGCTAAGGCTCGTGTTTTCAACTCTACTGTTATATATTGTCTATATATGGAAGCACAGATGCATAAAGCATTGCCCTTTATAGCTCGTCACAGCATCACAACACTTTTAAACTGCTTTAAAAATATTTAAAAGCCACATAGTGAGTTATTTATGTTGCTAAACTTAAGCTTTGTAAGTTTTCAGCCACCAAAAAATTATTTAAAATGCTCTTTTAACATAGAATTGGTTTAAAAAACAAGAAAAATGACTGTACGGTGACAAAAGGCTGAAAGAAAACAAAGACACTCAAATGTGAAACAAAGGATTTATGCAGGGAATTAATGCATGTTAGGACAAAGTCAGCAGGGGGTTAATCTGACACCTGATTACACAAACGGATACAGACGCAGCACAGCTGAAATGCTGCACCTTTATAAAGGTAGGTTCATACAGCTGACCCAATAAAAAGTCGTGTCTGAACTCCAGCTGTTTCGTTACTGAGCAGTGGGTGAGAAAAGACTGTCTAGAGGTGTGTATGTGTTTGTGTGAGGGCGTGAGCATGTTTGTGTGTGTGTACACCCACCGCCTCTCTTCTCAGCTGGATGAAAAACTGTTTGCACTTGAAGGAGATTTTCACTATTTTCAACCTAGAAGTTGCAAAAGGGAACAATATAAAGTCAGTTGTTGCCTTTTATCACATAAATGTCACATTTTTGAACCTGGCAAAAATACATCTGCAGCAATACAGAACTATGTGGCAATACATGTCTGATCTTGTTTGTACTTACCCTTTATGGAATCTAAATAGATATAAATAAAAACTTAAATGAATGGATCTACTCTTAAACATCTGACCCCCAAAAATCTAAGTGTCTGAAATCTGAACTTTCACTTCCCTGCTGCACACATAGAAGTGTGTGCTTTTGTGAGGTCAGACACTGATGTTGGACGAGAAGGCCTGGCTCGCTGTCTTCGTTCTAACTTATTCCAAACATGCTCCATCAGGTAGGGATCAGACCTACCAAGTTATTTCACACCAAACTCCCTCATTCGGGTGATTGTGGACCTTACAGTGGTGCATAGTCATGCTGGAACAACAGGAGATAAATCCCTAACACACATGGTTGACAGTATGAAATTACCCCAAATGACTCGGTATGATGAAATACAAGAGTTTATTTTCTTAAAACCATAATTCTCTCGGCACCAGACATTACACCATCCTTTTGGCAGCTCCCAAATCCAAACTCACCCACTGAGATGTAAGACAGAGAGGCACGATTCGTCACTCCAAAGAACATGTCTCTGTAGCTCTAGAGTGTAGTGGTGGAGTAATATATGGAAATATTACTATCATGGAAAGTAAATATTTACTTTCCATGAATATGGAACATCTGACCCCCTTTATATTACTTTCCATGAATATGGAAAGTAATATAAAGGGGATAAGTCTTCCTTATAAGTCTTCCTTTATATTACTTTCCATGAATATGGAAAGTAATATAAAGGAACAATACAGTTCAATTCTTGAGATTACCAGAAAAATAGAGTTCTGGTAATCTCAAGAACAGTGAGCTACTCTCACTGTTCTTGAGCTTATCTGAAAGCCACATGAAGCATGGAGAATTGTGGGTACTGTTTCACCTCAGCATCCACTGACTGCCCCCAACAGAAGGAAGACCAAGGCCAGACAAGAAAAACAGCAAAATAGATACCATCCGTCAAATTTAACAAGTTGATGGATTAAAAGACTCCGATAAATAATTGAACCCTACCACTCTTATTGCCCTTATCGTCCTTTTTGCACCATCAATTTTCCATATAAGCTCCATTCCAGTTGGTTAATTCATGGATGTAGTGAAAGGGGGATGGGAAACTGGTGGTGCTAAAAGGTCAGGCGATAATGCGTTTGGTTCAAAATGGCGAGTACAAGAACCACGATAAGGGGGTCGAAAAGGGTGATAAGGAAGTGGGGCTTAATCTATGGAGTACGATAAAGCTTATAAGGAGGTTGATTAGGCTGATATGGGGGTTGATAAGATGATAAAGGGGTTGATTAGGGTGATAAGGGGTTGCTTAGGGTGATAAGGGGGTTGGATTAGCATGATAAGGGGGTTGATTAGGGTGATAAAGGGGTTGATTAGGTTGAGAAGGGGGTTGAATTAGCATGATAAGGGGCGGGGCTCAATATCACAACTACAATAATTTGCATAAGGAGGCCAATAAGGGTGATAAGGGGTCGGTTTCAATCTGTACAGGATGATAAGGGTGATAAGGAAGTCGATAAGGGTGATAAGATAGATAGGGATTTGGGGTTCAATCTGTGGAGCATAATAAGGTTATTTGGGGTTTAATCTGGACTGTACAATAAGGGCAATAGGTGCTGGATTTCAATAATTTATCTGGGTAATGTCATCTTGTCAATTAAAACTTGACAGATGGTATATATACTAGGTTTCTGCAAGGCAAAGCAAGGTAGACAAAATAAATTGAATAAAGATCCAACTTTAAAGCCCAGTAAAAAAGCCCAGACTTATCCAGTACTTGCAATTTTATTACACCCTCATAGTGTGTGAGAATCCTGTGACTTCCTCTGCGATCTCTCCTCATGTTCTCAGACCTCAGAGTGCCTACTTTGCAAATGACATGGAGAGAGGTTTGAGGAAAACCTCACAGCACAATTTTCTCAGAGATTGCGGCTTTTCCACAAAACCAAACACAGAAACAGCCAGTGAACAGAATAAAGTCTGGTTATTGTGAAATGTAGTTTTAACAATAACTTCTTGCAATTTTATGCATAAGTCATGTTTTATAACAAAGACGAGAACTATTGTGTCATGTTACACAGCCATAATGTTCATATGAATTCCTGCCTTCCTCTGTAGCTTCAGGGTTAGAAGCTTATCAGAGCAGAGGAGTCTCGAAGCGGTACGACGGCACGTATTTTCCAATCTCACGTAGCAGCGAGGCCATAAATTATGCTAAAATCAGAGGACCACACGCAAGGCAGCAGTAAGACGGCTGCTGATGAGCGGCAGCAGCAGAGTAACGTAATCCCTTCCCAGAGTTCTGCTGCTGCTGCTTCTGCTGCTGTGACTCATCGCTCTCTGCTAAATATATTTTACACACTCACTCGCGCACGTACACTTGCATTGGCAACAACAGCACACACACTTAAGCAGAGCGTGAGTCATGCCCCATCCAAGTGTGGCTCATTTGTCAGGCTGTTGCAAACAGAAACGGGAAACAGGCAACAATCTAAATGTCTCTCTGCTGCCGTCTTGCTCCCTATTTTTACCCTCAACTTTTAAACGGAAAGGAAAGACATTAAAAAAATAAAGAAGCGGCAGGACACTAGCAGTGAGCTAATAAGAGGGTAAAGAAAGACAATGAGTTCCAGAAAGTCAGTCAGAGTGAAGCTGAGAGACAGTGACTGCGATTATGTTTCGCTGTTTCTGTCTTAAGGACACGGTGCTGAGCAGCTGCTGAGGAAGCCACTGCTGGTCTCTAAATTTAACTCATCTGGGGGGATAAACTGAGGAGGCCTCGGCTTTGGTTTAAACCTTTTGCATTTAAATGTCGTCACTACGATAAAACAGAAATGTTGAAATTAGAATGCAGGTGCATCGCAATTTACACCATCGTTGAATCGCTGATTTATTTTGGCAATTCAATTCAAAATGTGAAATAGTGTTACAGACTCATGAATTTATTTCTGTTACGGTTCAGTTCAGAAAAATGATTTTAAATATAGACTTCTTCTATTATGGACTACACTATTTTGGAGATGGCTGCTGTCTTCAGTCAATGACGCCTTCCGCATAGAAGGGGAGTCACAAAAAGTCATCGCTAATGAAGATGATGTATCCAATCACATTGATGAAAACACAGTTTCAAATGTAAGTCTTTTTAAGGCCTTTAAGAACATTTATGAAAGACATTTCAGACCAGTACAGAAACGTACAAAAGAAAGCTACATATTTTATACAGTAGTAGTACCACCAAGCTCTTTGGTGCAGACGTAACATAATATAGATTAGCAGCAGAAGTGAGCAGGTGGTGCAGACGAATGTCATCCAGCCAAATTTATAATTACCCATGATAGATGCAAAAAACGTGAGCTAGCTAGCAAGGATATAGTAGCTTTCAATGCCTGAAGTTGTAGAATAGAATGAAGATGTCGGAGTGTGACTCAAACTTTTGCCTCACAAGAAAAAAAGATTACACATAGTGAGAGGTAAAATAGTCTTTCCATGACAAAATTTAAGCCCCGTGATTGACATATTTAAGACCAACTTAAACTTTTTAAAATTGAATTTAAGAAATATTAAGTTCTTAATTTTAGATACATGAATTTAAGACTTTTTAAGGATGCGCCCTGGCAAAGTTGAGTAGAAGGAAAAAGAATGGTAGAAACAGATGCACGAGAAACACTATTAACGACAGTCTTGAGAGAAATCTCAAGAAATTTTGAGGGAGAATCGCTTTAGGTGAAGTCTGCCAAACACAGATAAGTCCAGAAAATTGGCCACAGCAATTAAAGAAAATTAAAGAAAAAATAAATAAAGAAGGAAAAATATTTTGTCATATGAAACCCTGCTGTTAAAACATGGGCTGATATGCTCCATACTACGCCGCATTAATGCACAAATACATGCAAAAGTAGCATCAAACACCAATTAAGTGTGGACTATAATGATCACATTTAAACAAATGAAATGCTTGAAACATAACATTTTCTTTACAACAAATTATTGAGATACGACAGTTTCACCTTCTCTACCGAATAAACATTTCAATGATATAATACAACTCATTCGTAGACGCAGGAGTTTGCATAACCTTTCAGAGTGAATAATGTTTCTCTTTTATGCTCTGCACACAGTAACATCTACTCTCTTCAACATGCATCAGCAGATTTCCAAGTACTGATTCACCAGAGAACAAGACACAACGAGTGATAAGAGGAACTAACAGCACAAAAGAGGTCAGTGAGAGCAAACAGATTGGATGGCTGTAATGTTTCCAGGAAGCACAGTTTAACACCAGGACACTGCTATGAAAAAAAAAAAAGTTGGAGTGAAGTGCCTTATTCTGCAAAAGTTCAAGAAAGGCTTAGAAATAAACATCCACTGTCAATAATCACCATGTGAGAGATTTTGAAATACTACGCCTGCCAGTTCTTTGTAAAACCTTCTGGACGCAGCTCATCTGAAGCTGGCAGCAGGCCGATTAGAGGCAGGTCTGTAACAAAGACATCCACAGTTTGAACTTCCACTTCAGTGGAAATGACAAAGAACATAAATATCAACAAAGAATACTTGTTTCAACAGCGAAAGAGCTTCTCAGCTGTGTTTCCTGTCCACACAAATCCACTCACTTCCACCTGATAGCTGCCAGGTTTTCTGCTGGCCAAAGAGGACACATGCTTTGAAGCACTTGGCTTTGGACAAGCGGGATATTGGCCTCTGAGCGGTTGGAACTGAAATCTCTGATCATAAAACTTCTGAACAGTGTCTCTGTAACATATGTTTGCTTTCAGGTACAGAAGCTCGTTAAAAAAAGAATAGTTAAAACAAGGATTAGTAGCTTTTCTTCCTGATTACACACCTACCAAAAAATCTAAGATCAATCTAATTAGTCTCTTTGCTAAACGGATGCAAGTCACACAGAAATTATCGGATCACAAGCAGAAGAGAAAAAAGCAATTAAGTTTGTTTTTTTAAAGAAACATTAATTGTTTCCATACTTTGAATAGTTTATCTCTCAGTTACCACAAACATACAAAAACTGCACGGAGAAACACTTTATCCTCTCTTTTTGGCTTATTTTCTTCTTCTCCTCTGAGCAGACTATAAACCAGCACGTCATCACCCTCTGTGGGGTTGCAGTGAAACGCTGTGGTCCAACTGACCCAAATGTAACATGAAAACATGTCATCTGGATCCAAACAGAAATGCATCTAAGTTGTGCACAACGACATCTGATATGAATGTGCCTCATTGATGATTATAGAAATGAAATTAGGAGAAGGCTGTGGCACTTAAGGCCGCTTAATTTAGTGAATATTTCAGTGTTGCTCGGTGGTTTATCATTTTAAAATCTGATGCTTTCTAGATTCAAATTTCCAACTTCATTTTTGGTCATTTTTAACATCCAAATACAAATTTTACTGCAGACGCTTCCAGTAGTCAGCTTTAATTATACACCGTCTGCGTTAAAGTAGTTGGTCACACCCGCTAACCTCTGCTGACTTCAGGTGATTCACTCAGACCCATTGCCACAAGTGTGTGAAATCATAATCACGTTGTGCTTCCAGATTTCTGACGCCACAATGAGAATGTGAAGAACGTAAAGACAAAGCTTTGATAGGTCCAGTGTGGCGTACACCGAGCCTTGACCTCGACCCCACAGGAGCGTCGGAATGGACAGCGAGCCAGACCTTCTCGTCTCTAAATGACCTCATGAAGACTCAACAGCATAAACAGGAAACATATTCATGGTCCAAAATCCTGTGAAAAGCTGTACTACTGGAAGAAAGATGTGTAGCTAGATGGAAAGTTGTGGGGATTTGCACCCTGATAGGGTAACAAATATTAAACACAAAATAACTAGTGTTTCATTTTTAAGTGACTTAGTTTGTGTTTAACATCTTTAGAGTTTACTGTTTCATACAATGGAGTGCTAAGGCCAGACTAAAATATTTTTTACGATACTAAGATACTACAAGACACCAAATCACCAGAAAAAGTTGTTAAAATACTAAGAAAAGGTTTTTGAGTGCAAAGCTTCAATAATTAGCCAGATTTAATGTGACCAGTTTAGTCCCGTTTCAAAGTCCTGCTACTGATGCTAATTTGATGCTGATGTGTTGAAAGATTTGCAAAACCCATATTAATGAATAACTTCACAAGATGCTTAACATTCCTCATTCAAAAGTTTTATTATTTTTTGTGTGGAAATTTTCATAAAACGACGACTTCAATCTACAAATGTTACGACACTAATCTGGTAATCTGATATGTTATATTCTCCTTTCATTACGACTTTTTTCTGGTATTATGACTTTATACATGCATCATTACATTTTTTGTTGTATTATTACGACTTTATTCTTCTAATATCACTTTGCTGACATTATAGTTTCATTTAATTCTCTTAATTCTTTGTTTTCATAATATTATGATGTTTTGTGTTTCTTTGTTCTTAGTCTGGCCATAATAATCCGTTGTAATCTTCTATGTGTTTGGAAGCGAAATAAATACGCTGACCATGTAAAAACATATAAATAAACTCATATCAATGTCACAGTGGCTTTGTGTAACTTCACAGGCATGTGTTCAGTCTGTGTTTCACTCACCATGGGAAGTAGTTGATCCGTACCCTGTTCTTGTAAACCACAATGCCAGCGGACATCACCCCAATCAGAATCTCTGCATTGCTCTGGTCCTAAACAGAGAGGAAGAGGCAATATTTGCATAATGAAGAGAGGGAATAATAAAACCAGAGCTGAACCTGAGAAAATATATATGTACTTTTTTCTTATGTTAAATTTCGATTTACACCATCCAAGTTCAAACTCACGGGTCAAATTTTCCAAATTATTTAGGTAATGTGAAGATGCAAAAGGAGATTTATTATTTATTTTAAAAAATTGGAAAACAATGTAAAATTTAATTTTCATTTCACAATTACAGCATGACAAATGCAAAAAAGTTCAATGGTATTCATCAACCAAACCTACACATTTACCCAGAACAGAAAATGCACAAAAAGCTGACAAAGAGAAAGAAACCCGATGGTTTGAACTTGAAGGCAATGAAAAGGTTTGCAAACAGAACAAATGAAAACACTCCTGATAGCTTTCAGAGCCCTCAGGGATGGCTGGCCAAAAGTGGATCCCATTAGCTCACTTGCTTTCAGCTAAGGCTTAAAGCCTAAGACTAAAACCTGTATTTTTAAAGTATGTTATATTTAGAGTTTTTGGAAATCAGAAGAGATGGACTCAAAACAAAGAAAGCTGCATCAGCTCTATAAAAAGGAAATCCCAGACAAATTAACCACTAATTTTGTGGTTTTAAGGAAGATTATTAAGATGGGAGAAACTATATTAGCTAAATATTCTTGATACGGACTAAACTCCACATGTAGTCAGATCAGTTATCATGGATAACACAAGTGGAGCAAATGACTCCAACTAAAAATGAAATTAATCTATGGTGTTTCTCCTACTAAATGAGGAAAGAGACTCATTTGATTCAATTTTTAAGATGGATGCTAGCCATGTCTCTTGTGAGCACTTGATCATATTTTTCTTTTTATCTCCTCACTGTTCAGCTGAATCCATACTGTTTACCCAACAGCTTATCTCTTCATATTTCCACCCCATCATGACATTATGGCTGATGGTACATTGTTCTAATTTCCGTCATGTGGATTCTCTCTATAGGATGAGCAGGAAATGACAAGATGAAAGCACCATTCATCCTTAGAGTGGGGGTTACATAACAAATCTTTCATCTTTTTCTATTTATCATTCTACATTTATCCAGCGGATGTGAAAAGAACGACGGTTTCATGATTCTGCTTTTAAGATGAGAAGGGATCAATGTAAACAATGAAAATAATGCTTTCATTTCCAGTTGCACAGCTGCTCGCCTCTGCAACTAGTGGCAACGTTCAAGCTACACAAATCTTATGTTGCCATAAGCATATAGACCAGTGGTTCTTAACCTGGGTTCGACCGAACCCCAGGGGTTCGGCGGAGCCTCTGCCGCGGAGGTAAAGACACACTTGTGTAAAGTCGTGATGACGCCCCGCTTTGCATCACTTGCTGCAGAGGATCACGTTACATTGCTTAGCCAATCAGAGCTGCGGAGGAGCCCTGATTGAAGGAGCGCCACTCTCAGCAAGGATTTGAACTTGTGTCTTCAGCAAAACTCACAGTTTTTACCAAATTCTATAGTCTAAATCTGCTCCTTAGTGCATCTTTTCGGGGTTGCTACTGCCTCTAGTGGCGTGGGGGTGGTAACACAAGTGATACATTTACTAAATCAGAATACCGCAAAATATTTTTTGTGTTGGCAGGGGGGAGGAGGTATAAAAAGGGTTCAGTGAATGCGCATATGAAGCTGGGGGGTTCGGTACATCAAAAAAGGTTAAGAACCACTGATATAGAAACATACGCAGAAAACAACAGACATGGAATTAAACCTTACTCACCCTTGCATAGTGCAGCTCCACCCCGTAGAGCTCCAGCGAGCGTGCTGTGTTCAGATAATTAAACTCCGACTGGGCAGGAGATAGACCGCTGAGAGAGGGAGGAGGGGACGGAGACAGATGGGACGAGAGCGTGGCGGAGAGTGCAAAGGGAGCGTCGATGACAGGGTGGCACAGAGGGAGAAGGAGACAAAAGAAAAAGAAATCGTCAGCCACAGATGAATTGAAGTAATTGCAAGAAAAGGGGTCAAGTAAAGGGCAGCGCAAAAGGTGTGTTGGCGTGTGAATCTGTGTATGTCGGAACAGACTGGACTATGCTACTGTAGGTGTGGATGTCTCTAAAGATTATCAGCGGATCAAAATGTGATGCACATGAAGGGAGGAAATTATTTATGGCTGATTGGTTTATTACACACATTTTAAAATTCCAGACAAATTTTAAAAGCATGGATGGATGGATGGATAAACATATTTTTGTACCGATGAATGAATGGAAATATTTGTCAATACTCCAGTCTTTTTCCAGAACACTGATTTGATTTGAAACACTAAATCAAAAAAAAGAGATATCAATGTAACACAGAGACTTTAATCTAATCTGGATTTGAAAACGCTTCTGTCCCACCACAGAGTCCTGCTCCCGCCGTCTCTCCCCGTTTACACATATTCCGGTCTGAATGGCGGCCAGCAGCCCTGCAGCGGGCGGCTCGGCGTACCTGTGCTGCTGGTGATGTTTGGAGACCTCTTTGTGGAAGTCTTGTGGGGGGTTTGGGATGAAGCAGAATTCGGACAGGTAGCCGGAAGAATGCTCCGCTTCATTGTAGTCCCCCAACTCGGCTGCAGGAAGAGAGAGGGGGGAAAAAAGACCAATATGTGACTTTAATAAAACCAAAACCAGAATGACTGCTGATAAATGATCTTCATTTTATATGTTAGTTGGAAAATTGCTGGTTCATTTCCACTGGAAAAACATCGCCTAATTTTAGTATATAAGTCAAAGCAGTTTCCCTTTTCCTTTTATATGATGACACTAGAGTAGGAGAGGGAAGTCTGGGCCTCCCTTCTGAAGCTGCTGCCCCCGCGACCCGATCCCGGATAAGCGGAAGAAAATGGATGGATGGATGGATGGATGGATGATGACACTACTTCAATAATCAAACATGCACAAAGGGATTTCCACTCCAAATAAGTTTTTATTTTTAAAACTTTACCAATACAGTGAATTATAAACTTGTTTCATACCTGATCTGCTGTGGTTGAATAATGATTAGCTCCAAGATGTTACAACCACTGCACCTCTTCATGTTCCACATTTTGTTATTACTGGTAAGAAAACATAAATCTGATAGAAAATCATGATTTATGTTCTGTTTTATATTATTTTCAACTGGAAATACATAAAAACTATTTATCAACTAATAAAAACCAAAACAAATTGACTGGCTGGTGCCTTATTTATAAAAAAAACCTCTAATCTTTGATGCCTGCTTAAGTGAAGTAATTTCAATCAGAGAACAGTATAAAAACTATCGCTACAGTATTTTTAAAATTTTAACATCAGCACCAAACCACAGCTGAACTTTGTTACAACATCTGTGAATCTTTCTGTAATCCACTCTGTGGTGTCAGCAGTTTACACAGAAACATTGAGCAGATAACAATGAAGTCCTTTTATACCTTCACCCCACACTTTCTGAGAATATGGCCTGGATTATCAAAAAGGGAACTGCATGTGTCATTAAAGTCACAATGCAAGTATGATTAGGGCAGCGTGATGTGACAGCATCAAATGATTAAATGTTATACGGCTGTGATCAGATGCTTTTGAACTTTCATGTGAATCTTATCTAGGGTGAAACGGGTGTTCAAAACGTGATTGGTGGGCCATTTTTTTGTCCTTGAACAGTTTTTGTTTGGTCACTGACTGCAAGTCAAAACTAGTCAAAATTTGGCCAAGAAAATAGAAAATTTGTTACCCAGAAAATTTGGAAATCGTCTGTTTTTGTTTTAAAAAGGCTGAATCTTTTTTTTTTAGGTCTTTAATCATAAACAGATTTCATTAAAAAATGTGTTCATTGTTTAACGGGTTAAACTGAAAAGAAGGGGGAAAAAAATCACAAACTCATTTTTAACCTAATGCATTTTGTGGCCTGCCACTAGATTAAATAAACCAGTTTTGGTCCATTTTGGACTGTGGTAATCTAAGACGCACACATGTACCAAAAAGTCATTAGAAGCTATTTCTAAGCAACTAGAAATTCCCCAATTGTTAGTCGAAACAATTAGACATTTCATTACTTTGTGAACTTTAGCAGTTAAAATTACACAGTTTTCTGTTTAATTTTAACTGCTAACGCCAATTGAAGTCCCTAAAGACCACAAATGAGGTCTAATGTATTGTCTTTCCTCTCAACAAACCAATGGGAATGCACTTCTATGTGCGTACAATGTATTTTACAACATAACAGGCATCGACAGAAGAATTTAGACTTGCCTTTAATGTTTTGGGACTTTCTTTTTAATAAAATCATTTTATTAAAGAAACACAATTTAACTGTCTCAGACAAATAGAAGGAAACCCGATGGTTCCAACTCGGAGGTAATGAAAAGGTTTGCGGGCAACAAACGGAACGAATTAAAAGACTCCTGATAGCTTTCAGAGCCCTCAGGGTTTACTAGCCAAAAGTGGATCCCATTAGCTCACTTGCTTTCAGCAGAAGCTTAAAAACATCAATTCGTTCAAGCAGTCCCTTGACTGGCCTGCAGGCCCGTAGCCTAAGCATATTGACCAACAAATCGATGGCAGCTCAGACGCTCATTGATGCGAACCACACCACTGGGGCTCTGCACAGTCCAGAGTCAACATTAAAACACCTAACAGGTGAGGAGAAGAACACTGTGGTTGTGACGGCATCCGTCAAAAGACTTGGATGTAAAATGCGAGTTCCTTATTAGGCGTTTTCTTGTTGTTTGAGATGTAAAGGTTTTTTTTTTTGTTTGTTTGTTTCTTTTAAATGAAAGGAGCTGGTGAAAGTTAAAGGCTACTTGCAAAGACAGAAAAAGACTAAAGGAAAAAACAAATGGAAAAGAAGAAAAAATTAAGATAACTGAGGAATTGGCTTGTAACCAGAGTCAGTTATTTTCCAGTATAACTGAGAACTCTCAGTCTGTTTTAATGTTTTTTTGTTGTTGTTGGTTTTTTTTGGTAAATTTGAGCAGATGTGAGTAGGAGTACAGATGTTACGAGTGACTTTATAGGAGTTGTTTGACCTGTATTTTATTTCCCTTTACCAAGATATTTACAATGTTGAGGGAAGGTGTACTTTTTTCTGCAGCTTTTCAGTCGATCATAAAACAGGAATTTAGGGCTACCAGGAGAGATTTCAGATCTTTTGAGAATGCAGGCTTGAGTGTGGGATTTGGAGTCAGCAGAGCTGGCAGTCGAGCTGAATTAGCAGCATAGCAGCTGCTTCAAGCCATTTTTTTCTTCCCCAAAGCAAACATTTATCTCCATAATCTGTGCTGGCACTGTGAAGAGTGACAGCATGGAACCCAGCAACACAGTATGTGTGTGTCAGTGTAAAAGCCGTAGGGTCAGAGCCACGAAGGTCTAGGTCAAATCTCTTGTTTGACCTATATACTGAGGCTGTGCAGAATCCTGGCTAAATATGCCATAGAGGGGGGGAGCAGAGCGACTGGGGGGGCGGGAGGGAGAAGTTACTGGTGCTGAAATGACAAATGAAACAAGGCAGCAGGCAAAAGGCATCAATACAATAAGTGAGAATTTAAGAAATGTGTTGGCATTCAATGAGATTAGCTCCTAAAATCTATTGATATAAACTAATCTCTAGTTTCACACCAACATTTCCAATAATAAGATAACAACAATGTGAACAGGCTTCTTAAAGAGATGCATTTTTGTCATTTTAACCATTTGTGAGCTACTGAAAACTACTCAAAATCATTATTATTAGTTTTTTGGGGGGGTCGGGGGGGATATTTTGAAAAACAGTAAATATGGCAAATAGGATAAACTGTGAAATCAAAGAAAAATGTTGGAGTGGTCCCTGAATTTTTTCTCCATACCGATGACTAGGTTTTTCAGACACATGCTGTACAGTTAAGCTCAAAATTATTCATTATTTGGATTTAGAGGAATCTATGTTCCTTCTGACTGGAAGTAATAGTAACATTTTGGAGTGGAACAGCCAGTCTTCAATCTGACAGAGACAATATGGAGCCAGCTAAACATTAGGGTGATGGCAAAGAGACCTTCCAACATGGAGCTCATCGCCAAAAATAAAAAAATGTTAAGAGTCAAAGCTGTAATTTATCTGTTCTGGCTGTTTATCAAAAAGCAAGAAGAAATGCACATTAAGCTGAAAATATGAAGAGAGACTGGACATCAACTCAGCAGTTAGCCAAACTACTCGCCTATCGATCTGCTTCTGTACATCAATCTATTATTAAAGGTCGCCTTTAGGGAAAACCAGCATCGCATGCAATATTTATGTAACCAATGGTAATATAGAAACCCATCCCACCGCATGGTTTTAAAGAAAATCTCCATGGCTTCCAGAGCAGCAGTTGTAAAAGCACTCCAGCAACCACAGTCATTACATTTAACAGTGTGTGTAGCTAAGGAGAGCCCTAATGAATCGCCTTTTCATTGTTACGTGTAATGGGTGTACCCAGGGAGCGATGCTTACACTGAACAGCATAGGATGCCAGCAGCGCAGCTGTGTTGTGAGGACAGGGCAATCTGAAAATAGAAGGAAAAATGAAACGCATTAACTCAAACGCACAAAACGTCAAAGATTTCTGCACTGGATAATATTTAAGATGTGGCTGTTTTTAGAGAACATAATATTAGGAGTTGATAAAAATGAATTCAAAAATGATTAAAAAAAGAAAACTAAGTAGCATGCTGTGCATGAAGCCAGAGGTTCACTCCCATAAAGCCACATTTCATGACTCATCCCACTTTTATAATAAAACAACAGATCTCTAAAGTATGACATGCTCACCTTCCAGTTAATATGTCCTGCTTGATCTGAAGGAAATACTGGTACCTTATGGGGGAAAAACACAACATAATGACAACAGATGAGCAAACTGTCCAGTTGGTTTTAAAAAATTATACATAATAGGCAGTGAATGCATTCCACAAAGGCTGCATTTTGATCATCAACCACAATAAACTAAGGAAACATTTTTGCTTTACCTGAGGGACTGTACAATAAGTACTGTAAACTATATGTAAAGCCAACAAGTGGCAAATATTTTACATTTGAACTGTTCTGATAATTCATATCTTCTCTGGTGTCACAATAAAATGCCTACATGTGCAATATGGAAGTGTGTGCGCTTTTCCCTAGTTGACAATTTTAGATCACAAAGGATTCAGAGTATGCAAAAGCAGAGATTGTGGGATCGTCTATTCTTTTATTTATGTCATAGTTCTATGCTCTTACTCAAATGCACCAGTTCTATTTTCCTCCTTCAGCTTCATAAAATCGCTAATATTAGCTATGCATGGCCTGTTACTGATTTTATTGATGAACATAGTAAAACTTTAACAAGCAAAATTAATATTAAAACTGTGTTTATTTCCAAATTATCAGAGCACCAAGAGTCAAATCTAACTGTATGCTCAACTTTTTTAATCACATTAGGACAGATGCTGAAGTTAACATTTAGCTGTTTTGGGTTTGCCTTCATAGACATCCAGTTTTGTAACAGAAGATTTTAAGTTTAACAGAAAGTAACTCCAGCAAGCAGCAGTTTTATTAAAAAGCAGATGTGGTTCCAGCCATATATTAAACTTGGTTAAATCTGTATCACACATTTTCTACAAAGTGTGACACATTTGTAGTTCTTGTCCATGTCCTGTCATGTTTTGTGTTTGCATGATTTATAAACCTCTTCTCTGCAAAAATAGGGTTATTGCTTTGTTGCATAAAAAATGCATGCTTAGTTTATTATTTAGCAGATACAAATAAAGAATGTACTTTTTGTTGCCTGAGAGAGTTTTCAACTTAATAAGTCTCTTCACGTGGCATAAAGTGTGGACGCTTCTTTAACGTCGATATACTAGTTTGCATCTCGAAGTGAAATTGTAAAGATGTGGATCTTTACATATTTAGGTGCTGCTAGAAAGTGTTTAAAGCAAATACCTAAAACTCAAACGCATAAAAGTAGCTTTACTTTGCATCCTGCTAAAATTAAATAAAAAAGAAATAACAAAAACATAAACTCTGTCTCAAATTCCAGTTAATAATGTGGATGAAACAATGTAAAACCTGTAACATGATGACGCTGTGGTGATGACGTCCGGACTTACCGTGTGTATTCTTCCTGAAGTTTACCCGGATCAGTCACAAAGAATTTGACTCTGAAGCTCAGGTTATGTGGAGACCCTCCTGAAGGAAGTCAGGAGAAACATAAAGCATTTCAATTAAATCAATACCTCAAGCATGTGTGCTATCTATACAATTAACATTTTCTCCATATCATTTTTCATTCACAAAACTCTGCACAGAGAAAAAGCGAGTGGTGTCTTCAGTCGGTGAGTCAATCAACTGAAATAAAAACAAGAGTTGAACTGCAGTTCAATCATTGCTGCAGGACAACTGCTGGCTCCACTTGAGCTACTCCTTAATTGTCCTGCATGTTACAAATTCTATTACTCATTATCAAAAAAAAAAAGCAGAGTTGAAATGGAGTTTAATCATTGCTCCAGGCGTTTTCAGAATGGTAAATGACATCATGGACATTTGCTGGAGGCAAAGTGTGGATTGTTAACTGTTACTGAGACTAAACTGCGGATAGGAACACGCTGAGAAGTGATCAAGTTGGAGTAGGGTGAACTTTTCTGATGGTTTGGTTAAAAGTTCAGGTGGTGTGTGGTGGATTTCACCTACTTTTTAACTGTTTCCTGATGGGCTTATTGGGATCCAGCCACCGCTGTAAAATATTGATAAGAACAGATTTAGAGTCACTCTGCACAAAGCTGGACCACATCGTTTCAATTATTCACCGCTGGCCGTCAACACAAACACTGAAACCTGCCAAAGGCTCACACAGATAAAAACAAAACAATCAAACAATCAAGGTAATAAAAAAAGGGGGTAAAATGCCGGCTAGAGCGGAAACAGTTAGTTAAATTAATCATGTTGACTCATTTATTTAAATAATCTGCAACTAATTTAGTAAACAATTAATCAGTAATTGGAGTATATATTCAAAAAAGGCCATTTGCTGAAAAACAACACAGAGCACTAATGAAGGCAAAAGTGCACAAAAATATAGGCACGTTTTATGTTTACCACATAAACATGACACCTGTTATGCTCTTTCATGAAAATGAAGGAGCATTTATGAATGTTTTACTGTTGTCATAAAGTGTCATTTGGTAAATAATGACACTTTTACTGCAATGTTGCTCTAAAAGTTGCATCGGAAGTTCATTAAAAGTGCCAACTTTGCATCATTAACAAAATAATAATACTTTAATGCAAAGTTGTCACTTTTAACGGCCTTTCAATGCAACTTTTAGAGCAACTTTGCAGTAAAAGTGTCATTATTTACCAAATGACACTTTATGACAACAGTAAAACATTCATAAATGCTCCTTCATTTTCATGAAAGAGCATAATGTGTTACGTTTATGTGATAAATTATTTACCAAATGAGATCCACAAATGCTCCTTCTTGCTCATGACAAATATTATGTCATATTTAAATAAATTAAGTGTTACCAAATAAATCAACAAATCGGTGAACAGCATCTTTTTATTGCGCTTCAGATGCATCCTTGTTAGATTGTAAAACATTTGAAATAATGTTTTTTACACCCAAGTATGGCAGATATTAAGTTAAGTCAGTTTTATAGAAGGATTAAAATCCCACAGATCTTTACTACATAAATCCACAATTGATGGTACTACAATAACACACAAACACACACACACACACACACACACACACACACACACACACACACACACACACACACACACACACACACTGCAGACTGAGAGCAGGATACTAACTGGTGTATCTGAGCCATCATCAGCCAGGTGCAGGCCAAAGTAGTCTCTCTCGGTCAGCTCCAGGTGCTTAAACACGTCGTCCAGCAGCACCTGGCCGTGATCCGACTTCTGCGGAGAAGAAAAGAAAAACAACGAATAAGCTCGCTGCTCGTTGTGTTGCTTGGCAAACCAGTCTGCGAATCCCATCTTGCAGCTCCCCCCATGAAAGGTCAGGGAAGGAACAGCGAGCGAGCCGAATCCCCTTTTCCCACCACAGACATCTAAATTATTTAAAAACACCCTCGCTGCTGCAGAAACATTCCATCCATTTAAAATTTATCTGCAAGTAGTCCGTGTTGAGCCTCATTTAATATGGTTCCAACCGCATTGGGGAGTTACATGTTTAAGAAATTAAGCTGATGAACTCCTGTGGGCTGCTGTTTCTTTAAATTTATCTCCATTTTGAGCAGAAATATATTATCACAAACACATAATGATGATATATTTTCACATTAATGAACAGAATCGATCTGTTAAAACAACTTAATTCAAATCCAGCTGACTTCAAAATCATCCAAAGAGAATCTGGGCCTGACTGCATTCGAAAGAGGGAAAATAATTTGACTTTTGGACGGACTGCGGTGAACTGGATGCGAGCCAGACAGCGAAATGTCACACTAATGGAAGCGGGAAAAACGTAAACAAGGGGAAGCAAATCAAAGAGTGAACAGAGTGCCACTTAGAAAAGAAAGAACGGCTGGAAAAAGCGAGGAGTAATTGATCGAATCCGTCATTAAAACCTCATCGTTCTGAGAGAGCGTAGGACGGGCGAGAGGATAAACTGTGGGAACACAAGTGGAGCAGAAATTCACACCTGATCCTGTAACTTTGAGAGCAAGAGAGAGAAGCCGAGTGCAGAACGCCATCAGCGCTCCCACGGGAGAAATGCCACACACACACACACACACGCATACACACACTCACACACACAGAGAGACACAGTTTGTGCTTTCGTCCACTTCTCCTGTTTGCCCTGGTGACACAGTTACACAGTTTTACAGCGCAGGGTGTGTGAGCAAACGATAGCTGACAGTTGACATGTTGACATGCCAGCCCTCTAGGAGAGCTGGCAGTGAGTGTGTGTGTACGTGCGCATACGTGTGTGTGTGTGTGTGTGTGTGTGTGTGTGTGTGTGTGTGTGTGTGTGTGTGTGTGTGTGTGTGTGTGTGTG
>CAEGAF010084844.1:0-37259 GCA_903067075.1 Micropoecilia bifurca | reverse complement strand
TATACTTTTTTTTACAAGCAAAAATTTGAAAAGTGTGGCATGTTTTTCTATGTCTACAAATCTACTGAGACACGACCATCCAACTAATCTGACAGACCAGGCAATGAGAGCATTAATTAGAGAAGCAGTCAGGAGCGAAGGCTCTGGAGGAGCTGCAGAGAGCCACAACTCAGGTGGTAGTCTTGCGCTCAAAAATATGGTCTCAATAAAGAGTGAAAAGAGGAAGTCAGGTAAAGTTAACAGACACTCTACTCCCAATCCAAAAAATGAACAAAATGAACATCTCTAGAGGTGTAAAACTGATGAAGAGAAACTCCAGAAGACTTTCAGCTGAAACCACAGTGAGAGGTGGTTGAACAAGGCTTTCAGTAAGGAAACACACTTTTTGTAAAAGTAAGAAAACCGAGAAAATCCATGCATCATTTTCCTTCTACGTCAGACTTACGCGCTACTCTGTGTTGGAAGTATCAAATAAGCGAAAAACATATATTAAAATTTGTGGTTGCAACACAAAATGTGAAAAAAAAAAGGTTCAAGAGGAGTGAATGGTCTTGCAAGACAGTGCACATAAATAGTCAGACCTGTAAGAGAGTTGGGATGGTTAATGGAAGCCAAACGCGGATATCTTCTTCTGCTGACTTTGTGGAAGCTCAAGTGTGAATTTGTTGTTCTGAAGACTCTCAGTTCCAGTCTCTGCTTCACAGATCATTGTAACACACCAGCACAGACAAAAAAAAAACACACACACACACATTCACTCACTCTACTACACTCATTGTAGCCTCTCTAATGTCCTTTGAAACCGAAGCCACAAATCACCCAACCACAACCGGGAAAAAACCCCCCAAAAAAACAGGAGTACTTATCAAATGTCACAGGAGGCGAATGTAAGGTGCAGGATCGATTATAAAGGCTATATTACATCACTTATCCATAGCAAGGGAGCTACAGGGTTTGGTTATTGGTGACGTCACAAACAGGTACATGTTCAAAGTCAAAATGAGCTTTTGGTTATTGCTGGGTCAGACTGGAACTGGTCGCTACATCCTGGCAGAGAACAAAAAATATTTTACTCTCATCCTTTATCAGCATGTGTAACAGTTATTTGGTAAAGGATGTTACAATCTATTTGTTGTGCAAAACTCTGGATTTATAAGTGTGGTGTAAAAGTTATGAGAGAAGTCGGAGAGGACTTTGAGGTTATATTCAGCCGAGTAAAAAATAACTATTTCTTATTTATGCAGATGAAAGAGTCGGTTACGAGGTCTATGCTTAGCCTTTTTTTAATATACATTTTCAGTTTTGTCTTCCGTGTAAATGTCCATCTCCCGCTGCGAGTCTGCTCTTAAACAAGGAGAAGCCAAACAAAGTGCTTTAAATGCTACAGAAATGTTGTTAGTTGCTGGAGTTCATCCTACCAGCAGAGAACAAGGGAGGCGGTGGGAGTAAATGTGAGGCAGCAGCCAGCCCCCCCCTGGGGTGCAGCAGGGAGAGAGACAGCTGGGTGCTGTGGAGGAGCTGCGGGCTGGAGGCGGCAGAGGCCGGCGTTCCCAGCCGCGCCGGACCGGAAGAGTCCGCGGCAGGAGAGACGAGGGGCAGGTCGAGGCCAAGGGGGTCGCTGCAGTTTTGGACCACCATGGGGTTGGTGACGTGAAAGCACTTCTCCCTGTGGGCCTTGAGCATGTTGGAGAAGCGGAAGCGCTGGCCGCACACCTCGCAGGGGTACGGCTTCTCTCCGGTGTGGGTGCGGCGGTGGCGCTTCATGTTGGGCCGACTCGTGAAGCTCTTCCCACAGATCTCACAGATGTACGGCTTCTCTCCTGAAGGATAAAGGGCACCGCAGCTGTGTCATGGATCTTAAACATTACATTAAGGTTTAAACCCTTAGCTGACTTGAAGAAATGCCCAGTGAGTCTAATTAGAAAGCCTTTTATTCAAGATTAGTAGTTACTGTCAAGCGTGTTTCGATGTATTGTGTCATTTCATACATAAAATGTGAGAAAAACTGACAATTGTTGACAAGAGTATACATGTAATTCTTCCCCAAACTATAAAATAGTGCCACATACAATAAAATCTTTAAAAGTGTGGCAAAGGTGACTTACCTGTGTGTGTCTTCATATGCTCGTCAAAGTATTGCTTCATGTTGAAGTCCTTTCCGCACCACTGACACATGAACTGTTTGTGTCCGATGTGGATGCTCATGTGTGAACGCAGCTGGTATTTGTACTGGAATCGCTCACTGCAGCTCTGAAATGGCACACAGTGGACACACTCAATCAATCTTCTAAAAAAAACAAAAATCACTTCTGGGGGAGGCAGTGCTCAATCAAACCAACATCTGTTTTTGATGGACTAGTATTGTAAATTGGATTTTTAATACAACAGACATGCAACAAAGGCAAAAGCCGCAATGACTGGGATCCTTTTTGTTTTAAGGAAGGCTAGAAAAGCTGGATTTCACCACCATAGTAATTTCTTACAACTCTTAAGAAGTCCCACAGCACTGAAAAAGGGATCTCAAACCTCACACTTGAAGGGTTTCTCTCCCGAGTGCTGAAGAGAGTGGACCTTCAGGGACATGCTGCGTTTGAACGACTTTCCGCACGTCTCACAGGTAAACGGCATGTCCTTCGTATGGGCTACACAAACAACCAAATGCACAAACATTAAAAACACACCCGGGCCTCAATCCAATAGAGAATTTGTGGCCACACTTGACAGAGCTCAGACAGCTTTGGATAGAAAAAGTGAGTAAAACCTCAGCATCCAGAAGTGCAAGTCTGACTCAGACTCTACATCTGATCTGGATGCATCTATAAAATTCTGACTTCAATGGGGTGACTTTAATGCAACCACAAATATTATTTTTATGCTTTAACATTGAAGGATTTTTTTATTCTTTTTTTTTTCTCAAAAACATCAACAACAGCTGATTTGTTAAAACATCCGAGGAGTGAATACTTTTTACAGGCACTGTAAGTAGGAACAACGGATAAATACATGCAAGATATTCTTGGATGGATGTGCACGAGCAGTCTGGGAAAGTAAGATGCTTATCCTTCAGAAAAAGTGGAAAAGGAAAGCAACACCCAAAACAAATCCTGCTCAACAATTAAAAAGCTGTAGAGGAGGAAGCCCAAAGTACACAAGGGAGCGAGGTGACCTATGGAGATAGTTGATGGCAGTGTCACTCACCGACCATGTGCTTCCTGACGTGAGCCATGGTGTAAAATTTCTTCTCGCAGATCTCGCACGAGAACTTCTTCTCCGCGTAGCCGTGGACAATCTTGTTGTGCTCGTGCAGCGACCACAGCTTCTTGAAAGCCTTTCCACAGGTCACACACTTTCAAAGCACACAGCGAAGAAGAAGGGGAGACGTCGTGATTAATGGGTTCATGTTTGAGAGGTTAAAAGTCTAACCGAGAATTTGTCGGAAGGCTTGGAAATTTATGTTGGCAGACACTATCAGTTTTTGCAAAAATAAACACTGCTCTGTCTCGATCAAACACAGAAAGCCTTGCAACTGTAATGGCAGCAGAGGTTGCTGAAAAAAGTACTGGAACAGATGGTTGAACACGAGAAAATGCCACATTTTCAGAATTTTGCAAATAACTTTGAAAGCCAGTTCTGCTTTCCCTTCCGCTTCCCCATAATCTGAAAGGTGAGAGCGTGAACGGTTCCTACCTGGATGCTCCGCTCACAGTCCGTCTGTTGGTGCAGCAGCAGCTCACTCTCCAACAGGAAGCGCTTCCCACAGTTGTTGCAGATCTGCATGCGGTTGTGCGTGACGTTCATGTGCTTCTCCAGGTACCAGCGGTTGTTGAAGACGCGAGGGCATTTTTTGCACGGGAAGTGTTGCTTCTCCTCCAGCCTGACCTTCTGACCCAGGCCCTCTGCATCCAGTGGCTTCTTCCCGCCCTGTCGCTGATTGGTCAGGGTGGCCTCTGCGAGCGTCTGACGCATGGCAGTGGCGCCCACCACGGCTAAGGCTCTGGTTCCCCGGCGAGGTC
The DNA here is from genome assembly GCA_903067075.1 of Micropoecilia bifurca. Taxonomy (NCBI): domain Eukaryota; kingdom Metazoa; phylum Chordata; class Actinopteri; order Cyprinodontiformes; family Poeciliidae; genus Micropoecilia; species Micropoecilia bifurca. Next base: position 33,246 of record CAEGAF010084844.1, on the reverse strand, counting down.
GATCCATTACAACGGGCTGCTCCAGTCCAGGAATGTTTAAGGTGTTCTCCTCTTCCTCCTCCTCGTCCTCCTCATCTTCCTCTCCACTGGTATGCCCCAGTATGTCTGCCCGCTTTAGATCTTCGTCGCCCTCCTCTTCACGTCCATCTCCATTCTCCATCTCATCGTCCTCGTCACCCTCAGAGTCTCTCTCGTTTTCATGACAACGGCCAAACATGGGTTCTGTGATTGTGGAGGATTTCCCATCGGATCCCTTCGAGACGTTCAGGGTCTGGTTGTTGAGGTTGACTTCGACAATGATCTGATCTCTGTTGAAGGAGGTGTGACCGTCCGCTGGTTTCGACTCCTCTCCGCCGCCCTCCACTTTACACAGAGTGGCCACACCCGCGCTGGCCCCGCCTCCCGGCCCCTCCTCTTTCTGATAGTACTGCTTTGTCTGGGCAGCCATCTTTCCCACCTCCTCCACTCTGACGGAGAACGGGCTGCTGCCTTCTCGCGTGTAGACTCTGCCGAGCTCGGCCTCCTGTTTGATCTCCCGGTACAGCTGGCAGGGAGGCATCTCGGCTGGGTCGAACCCTTCCTGATTGGCCATCTCTCTGCAGGTGGCTCTCAGCGAGTGGCTGCTGAGGAGATCTCGACAGGACGCCGCGATGTCGCCCATCTGAAGCACGGTGGCAGCGTTCAGCACGTCACGGACGGTGCTGCTGCTCACCATCAGCTTGGATGTGTAAATGAAGTTGAGGATCTGCTGGAGGCCCGGAGAGGTCAGGGTGTCCAGGGACAGATCCACGCGCCGCAGCTGTTTGCTTTGGGCGAAAAGGGAGTGGAAGAAGGGGCTGTAGGCCGCCAGGACTCCCTTGTGGGCAGGAAAGGTGCTGCGCTGGCGCACCAACACGATGTCCACGTCACAAAGGTCAGGCTGGAAGAGGCGCTGCTCATTCAGCCTGTCCATCAAACAGGTGAAGTGCAGAGCCACATCCTCCACCAGAGAGAACTCAGCAGAGGGGAAGTCTGTAGTCTTCTCCACTATGAGCTGAAACCAGAATAGAGACAAAGAGTTCTTCAAAATTCACATAAAAGGAATTTATGTGATAGAAAAAGAGACAAAACTATAAATCCCAGACTCTGTTCTTTAAGGGTCAATGTCTTGTGTGATTGAGGCTTTTGCCCATTGCAACTTACTCAATTAAATTAAAGGTTGTTAAAGAAGTGTGAGTGGTTACAATTGTTGCCTTGACGAAAGAAGGTCCTAGGATGTTTCTGCATGGCTTAGAGTCTCTCGGTACACCTGGTCCTGCTCAAAACAGGCGTGTTAGGTGAGCCAGTGTCTCGTAATTTAGCTTAAATTTCCCATAGACAAATTGCTCAGAATAATTGAGCAAACTGAATCTCTGTGTGTGTGTGCGTGTGTTGTACCAAAAGAAGTTGAGAAGAGTGAAACATATTTGCAGACTATGACCCAAGTATAAAAATATGTCTATTAATTTCTGTAATTACAATTTAGCCATTATATACAGAAAATACACTACAACAAAGAAATTCAGTATGAAACCACACCCAATTAATTAATTAATTTTTAAAACTTCACCACCTCAAATGTGTAATATTTCTGCTATTGAGTTTTTCTGATTAGGGCTGTTTATAAGTATGGGAGTTTTTTTAAAGTTGTATCTAATAAAGTTATGTTGACTAGAGTTTTTTCTTTAGTATATTTTTTTCAGGTGTTTTCCTGTTTACCACAAAATCGGAAGAGCTACAAACAACAGGCAATAAATTATGTGCAAACTAATATTGATAGGAAAGCATGGACACAAAAGGAAATAAACAAGAACAGTAACATTCTGTCAATTCCTGTGATCCAAAAGAGTCAAATCAAGTAATTACGTAAATGATGTTAAAATAAACTCTCACCCTAGTTTCTCTGCATGCTTCAAAGTGTTGGACTGCAAGCAGAGTGTGACCCAAGTCAGAGCAAAATCAAAGGTGTAACAATCAGCACTCTGTGCAAGGTCCTCGACGTCCCAAGGTGGGTTTATTTTAGCACAGGAAGGGCAGGGTTTCGATCCAGACGGGATGTGACTGAGGACACAGCAGCAAGCAAACAGAGCGCAGGCGGTCGCGCGCACACGCTGCACACACATGGGATGTCCAATCTTCCACCAAACCCACACACACACACCAGACAAAAACACAGTGTCTGGTCTCTCTGCAAGGACTGACTGGCCTGTGCATTGGTATTCAATGCCATTCCTCCTCCTGTTAGTCGGCTCCAGCAGCACACCCACTCGGTACACTCTCCCTGAGGGAAGACGAATCATGCACACAACCAAACATGTCAGGAGAAATAATTAGGGAAACACTGTTGAATAAATACTTGCTAATCCTCTAAACAAATAATAGATATTAGAATTCAGGAGTAATTTAAAAGTGCCGATTCGAACGTTGCTTATACTAAATGCTGTAAATGATCGAGCTAAATGGCCACGACATAGTGATAGTTAACTTAAAACAATAAGACACTTCTATGTAGCAGATTCAATTCTGAATGGGAATGAAATGCACCGTTTTCTGTTCTCTGCACCATTTCTCATCACATATTTTCCTCGTTAGGATTTATGATGCTTCGTTGTCATTGTTCAGGCTGAGAAACAGATTCGCATTCTCTCCTAACCTTGAGAATCTGCTCCGTTCGAGGAATTCAATTATGTAGTTTTAGATTTATTCATAGTTCTGAGCTGCTAAATTGAACTCAGAATGAGAGGAACAAAGATTGGGATATCTCTCTCAGCACAAGGCTTCAGACACTGCCTGAGGGCAAAATGCCACAGTTGTAAATTTTAAAGTGGAAGTTTCCTTCTGAGGTCAATAATGATCTAGTCCATCTTCAGGGATTTAAACCAAAGCAACCCAAGCTGAAGGCCTGGATTGGAGGTTGGGTAGAAATGTTTAAAATAAACAAAATAGGGGAAGGAAGGTGCCACCAATTTTTTGTCAGTCCAAAAAATGAGAAATTTTGAATCCAAAATATTTCTACTTTTGTTTAATATAATAATCCAAATCTGGTCCAACAGATTCATATTTTGAGTGTTTTTTTATTAAAATAATGATGGGTATTTTCTTGAACCTTAATTTAAAAGAACCACAGACAACGTATATGAATTATAATGACAAAGCTTTTGCAAAAGGAGAAGATTCAGTGAACGGCTCCTCCAAACCGTTCACTGAGCGTTCTGAAAACCTTTGGCTACAGCTCGTCTTTTATTATCAAACACAAACACAAAAGGATGGGGGACGGAGGACAGCACAGACAATATTTATCACTGCACACAGGCAGTTTCTAAAGTAGGGAGTATCCAGTTGATAAGATGACACCTGTGGAAGCGTAATTTAAGGTCTGGGAAACAGACAGTTAACTGTTTCACATGCAGATTAACAGGCAGACGTGGCCTTCAGGTCAGTTCAGAGACACAGAAGTAAGAGAACACTTTAAACTGAAAATCACAATCTATATTAACTATTGTTGATTAGACTGAATATAAAGTAATAACAAAATGATAATACCAAAAAATCTCTAACACATCACATTACAAGTCTTTTCATAAGTCAGTCAGGGTTATTTCACTCCAATCAGAGAAGGTAACCTCTCATGTCATAGGAAACAAACACCACAATGAAAAGTGGTGGTAATGCTTATCCCTTAGTGGGGTCGGGACGTGCTGGTGCCAATCTCCAGCTAACGTTCCGGGCGGGAGGTGGGGTCACCCTGGACAGGTCACCAGTCTCTCGTACCCAGAGAAAACCCACCATGCACAGGGAGAACATGCAAACTCCATGCAGAAAGACCAGGGCCGGGAATCAAACCCAGAACCTTTGTGCTACAAGGCAACAGCTCTACCAACTGCACCACCTCATATTTCATCCAAAAGTAAATAGGGAAAAGAAACAAAGTAACCTCAGAACAAAGAAACTTTAATCTGTTGCTATGTAGAAGAGCAAGTCATGATAGAAAAAAAATCTACAAAAAAAAGAAAACACAATAGCCAGGCACCATAATGTCAAAATTACAAAAGGAATTATTAGTTTTAGAAAAAATAACTTGTGAACCAAGTGTATTTAAATGTGTGAAGCTCAGGCTCAGGCTAGCGTTATCCAACATGCAACTCAAGTCAGACTTAGGATCAGTTTTAGTGTCAGATGGTCAGCAATGAAAACAAATAATCAGCACAGACATACAAACATACATACCAGCTCACAGATCTACAAAAAAAGTAAAAGAAAAAATAAATAAATAAATTGCTGCACTTCTTTTTATTTGCAACAAAAACATTCAAACACAGATGGTTCGAGTGACAATCAGGAGGTTCCTGAATGACAGAGGGATTTTGGTAAATTTATAATGAACTTAGTTTCAAACAGACAGACGCTTTATGAGAGCCTAATTCAGCAGGAAACAACAATCACATCTCATCGTACTGTAACCAAACAAACTGAGCATGAACTCTAATCCAACTCCCATGATCTCCCTCTTCTCTACTACTCCTTCCCTCGGAAATGTCAGAGAGAGAGAGAGACACACACAGCTTGTTTGCCAACATCAGAGGAGCGCCTCCTTTAACCAGCCTCTCAGTCAGATGCCTCGCTCTACATTATTCATATGTGGCCCGACCTGAGACAAACTCACAGTAACGAAGAGAACCCGTTTTGACGACACAGGGCGGCAATTAAACTGGCTTCAATCAAAGCATCGCATTCACAGTTTAATCGCAGATTATTTCATCACTGGTCCAAGACAGCAATGTGACAGGATCCCCCTGCACTGAATAGGGGCCTCAAAGGGCCCGTTTCACAAAGCAGCTTTCAAAGCTGACGCAGTTAAATCCCATAAAATCATTCTTCACTTTGATGCAGAACATTTTAATCCTCTGGATGTGATTTGGTAAAAGGGAGAGTTGAAATCCTGAATATGAAATCATCTTGTCCAATGAAAAGGTTACAAATGCTTAATCTCTCACGTGCTAAGGGCTCGACACGCTCGTCTCTGCATCATGAGGCTCGAGCTGTTGACAGCATGCTAACATGAGAACACATTCACACCAACTTCATTTCAGATGCAATCGCATCTCACCAGGTGTTTTTGTTTAATCTTGGTCTGTGAAGTTTGGACAGGATGAACCTGGAAGTCCCTTATGGACGCCACAAACTATTTTAGGAACAGATTTTTAGTTCATTTCCTTGGAAATCTGAGCTCTGATCAGTAAACTTTCTTTTTCTAGTCACAAAATGGAAAATAAGGATTCGAATTGTTGCCAACAACTAGGAGCAACACAAGCTAGAACCTTAGCATTTTCCTGCATTTTATGCATTCAAAGATGTTTAGGAACCAGGGCTGATAATCTGCTTTGTGATTAAAAATGTTGTGTATTTCATATCCTCTGCCACCAATTAAATACTTTGTAGAGAAAAGAAAAAACAAGCAAAAAAAAAAAACATTTGGCCATGGACTACTTTAATACCACAGCAAAAGTCTGCCAAAATTTCCGAAATTTTGAAAGGATTTCCATATCTACAAGAAAAAAAAACTTGGATATTATTCTCTGAAGTCAAAAATGTGCAAATTAATGAGAAAACCATGATTTTTTTTCTATTACAAAGACCTGAATTTAAAATATCTTCAGACATTAGTCATAAATCTGTATGAAAAAAAACTGCAGATGAAGTTAACTAAGATTAGAAAGTCAATGCACTGACATAGGTGTTTGCACGCATGTGCTGCCGTGCATATTTTCAAATTCAAATAACTTACTAATTGGAAAGACTGAGGCTCTGCAGTCTAATAAATTTAACCACTGACAGGCAGAAGTCTTTTAAATTCATTTCAAGCCTTTCGTTTAGCAGCTGCAACATTCAAGGTCAAAGCACTTCATGGAGGCACGTGCCACTTGTCAAATATAGCCAGATTATAGGAAAAAAAAACGATTTCAGAAAGCTAATGAAGTGCATAAGATATGACAAGACTCCTTTGATTGAAAGCCTAAGTTTCTGACTCTTCTGGCACTTCATGTTTAATCCAGTTGGGTTGCAGCTGTGATGGATGATGCACAAAATTATAGCTCTGCCTGAGTGGAGCCTGCATTACTTTAAAAGAGAGGGCAAAAAACAAAAAAGAGAGAGAGAACTTATGCTTTAGTTAATTTACTGCTGCACTCGTTACCTTCAGATGTTACTTTGACACCAAAGTGCAGGGAGAACCCACAGTGAGCGTGTCAGTCAAAGTGATTAAAAGAACCATGTGGATCAGCCAAGCCAGGATTGATGGTTTGACTCTGGCAAGGTCTCGGCTCAACTGGACCCGATCCAGAGTGTGAGGATGAAGCTCCTCTTGCTAATTTCACTACTGGGAAGGACACTTTTCTCCCACACCTTACACGAGGGGGCTCAGGCAGGGGTGGACTGGTCACCTGGCGCAGCGGGAATGGACTGTCCAGGGGCATCCATATTTTAACCATAGAAGCATGTTATTAACAATTTTTGACAGTCATTACAGCGTTTATTTTCTTGAAGGACGTTGAGCTAATCTAATGAAATCCCTCAGCCACTCCCTTCTCCTTTGACCAAACTTGTCAGATTTTGTCATTTGAGCTAACCTAATAGCATTAATAATAGTCAATTAAAAGAGAAAATGTGAAAAACTAAGAAAAAGATGGAAGCTAAAAAGTTAGAATTAATTCAATTTAAAAATTCTAAAAACAGATTTGACACACATCTTCACTATTGTCTAGGGAAACTGTAACTAAAGAGTTGAAATACTTAACATAGAAAATAGTTGTTTTGCTCAGTCAAACTTGAAGCATTTACAATAATATTAGCCTGAGGAGTTGTCTGTCATTTGTGTGTGAGAGAGAATTACCTTCATGGCTTTTGTTTGCCAGTTGATGATGCACCAGGTCAAATAACAATAATATTCAAGCAGATAACTGGAAGTAGCACATGGCAACGTTTATTTTCGAACGGGGAACACATCTTCTTTTCAAGTTTGGCTCATCTCTCTTGTGCACAGCAAGAGCGCCACAAATGGCGATTTGTTATATTTCTTTTATCTTCAGATTTTACAACCAAACAGCCTCCTACACATATGAGCATAGTCATACCAAAAGTGTCTAACAATCTTAAATCTAGAGGTTCAATTATTTCTGTTTCTGGAACACCACACAAATAATACTGAGTTGTGTTAGTGTTTTTTTTTTCATGGCTACTCATAATGTTCTTATTAGAAACATTATGCTTATTTTAACCTTTCCAGCAACACAATCTGCACATATATAGTCTGATATGTGGTGTTCCTCACGTGTCGTTTAAATAATCATGGTGGGCCACCGTGGCCAAAAGTGCCAGGGCCGTTTGTTGGGCCCAGATGGATTTACGACTCCAACTCTGGGCTTCAAATCCAAACAACAGACTGTGTGAGGTCTCTGCTGTTGCTGTTTAACAGATAGAACCTTAATCTTCATGAATTATTTGTTTTAACATCTTATACCTGCACAAACTATATAATAAACAAGCAGCATCCAGCCAGTCTATCTCATTTGCTTGCTGACCGTTAGACTGAGCCTTTAACAAAGGCCAATGTCAGAATCATGAACGCATCAATAGTGCGAGGGAGGGCAGGTTGTACTCAGGCAGGAGGAAATCTCTGAGGTAAGGCATTGCAGGGGGTTAAAGCTTTCTCTGCCTGCACACACACACACACACACACACACACACACACACACACACACACACACACACACACACACACACACACACACACACCCAACTGAACTCTGCCTCTTCAAACAGAACCCACCTCGGTGTGATCTTTACTCAAAAGCTCTATATGCTGTTTCAAATTACATGTGAAATGCTAGATGGTCAATCAAATATAATTTTGCATAAAACTGCCTTAAGCACAGTACCTTTAGGATTCATAATTTGATATGATCACAATTTTAAAAAAAATATACACACACATTATCAATGTTCAGAAGGTTAAAAATGTGTGTAAATTAGGGCTGGGACTTTAATGCAGTGTGGAATCCAAACACATAAAACTATTGTGATTAAATGGGTAAGTATCAAATGTCCAAGTGTAAGTGAATACAGCGCCAGAATGACCTAAGTGTTAAATCTGCTTATTTCTGTGTTCGCGCAATACATGTTATTAGAAAATAATTGAAAAAGCTGCAAATAGTTCCCAGCTTTTGGAAACTTTCATGCAGTTTCAGACATTTTATAGACCTTAAATTTACTAATATCAAATGAACTACAACATGCAAGACACTGAAGATCTGACCACACAGTAATGCATTTTACTAACACAAACGTCAGCGTACATGTGTTAGAGACAGGCACAAGTTTCACATGTTCCAAAATAAGTTGTAAAGATGAAGTCAGAGGATACATTAAAAGTTCCAAGAAGTTATTTAAACTCTATTTTCTGCAAACGCATACATGCGGTTCATTCAGGCTGCTATTTGGAGAGCGAGACTCAAGCAGAAAACAGGAAGTCTCAGCATGGTGGCCTTGTTTGATCCATTGAGTTGTTAATGTGAAAACAATGACTGCCTTTCAGAAATCTCAACTTAAGTAAAGATGCAACTTCTAGGGAATAAATACAGAGACTCTTGATTGGAGTTAATCCTGTGTAAATCATACAAATAGCTAATCTCTTTTATGCAGGGTGCCATTTCCAGTTGGTAATGCTAAATGCTAAATGAAGTGCAGGGAAAAGAGGGCTCAGAGTGTCAACTTCATAATTGTTGCAGCTGTAATTTTATGAGGTTGTTGTCAGGCTGCTGGGGCCTATAATGACATTTTAACAGGAACACCATGGGTTAAAAAATAAGAGTTGTGCTTTCACATCTTTACAGAGCCCACAAAGTCTCTCAAACTGCAATCAATTTGCAGCGCAACTCAACTCACACTGACCTCCTCAGATCCTCGATGAACCATCTCTTGCACATTCACAAATACGTTCAACCAGCAAAATGCAGACAGGTATTCCATGAATAAAGAAGGTTGGCGTTACGTGCCGCTTTGACCCAGAGAGCCCTTCAAAGAGACCAGTCAGCAGCCCTACTCAGCAGCCCTACTCAGCAGTGCGCTCTCCGGTGGAGGGACGCAGCGCGGCCTGACATGACTGACACCCAGAGAAAGGAGAGCCAGCATCGTGTCAGGCCTCATCTCGCTCGGTGGTACACAGAGATGGCAGGGGAGCAGCGCCCGCCTCCCGCGCGCGCAGACGAATATCCCTTAGTCATCATGAGGGGATCTCAGAACGGAACTATGACGGAACTCTGGCTGCAAACTCTCTGATAGTAACATTTTACAGCAGCGAGTTGCATCAGAGCGCTTCAACTTGGAAGGAAGTGGATCACAAAGCAAACAAGAGGGGACAAGGGCACGTCATTCATGATGGAGTCCAATCAGACAGTCATTAAAAAGCCATCAGAGTAATGACTGATGCGGCGTCCTCTGTGTGCTCATCGGAGCAGATCCTTGCTTGCCGACTGTTGTAGACCTGAATGCTTAAAGATGTGGACTCTGATTCGTGCCTCGCTCCTCAGCTGCTGTCTGGTTTGGACCTAGGCTAAACAAGAGTGGTGAGGATGGAAACTTGGTTAGTTTGCGAAGGACTCTTGATGTTTTCAGCATTTGCGTGTACTTTGGAAAACGATTCCGAAAAGGTTTTTTTCTCAGGACTTTCTTAAGCCATTTTAGTTGGAAAGTGTTTTCAAATGGAATCCACTAGATAATCTTAAATACTTGTGTTGATACCATGACAACAAAGTGCTTTAGTGAAGATAATCATACTGTTAGGACCTCACAGAGAGCCAAACCCTTTTCTTTTTAGGAATGCGGTAAAACTGACCAGGAAATTCAGAATTTTATCCTTTTCTTTAAACTCCTAAATAACAGTTTTAATCACCAAACTCATTAGCTAAGATGCTAAAGCACGTGAAATTAGAGTATTTCTGGTGAAATGAAGAATCATATCAGATAAAGAACAAAAAAAAAACGTCACCACTTGCTGCTGGTTTTTCCCCTCTCCTCCACTTGAGCAAATTATTTTACACCCTTCAGTCTATTCAAATATTTTACTTGTCTAACCACATTACTCACCGCTGGCTGCAATTAATAAAGACAATATTATCAGCATTCCTGCTGCGCTAATCCCTGACATCCAATCTCCCATTACTTCCCACTGCGGGTTTTTTCCTCCATCCTATTCTGGAGATTTGGACTCGGCCAAGTCTCACCTTGTTGGAGCTCCACCACCATCTCGCACTGTTGGATTTAAAACCCGTTTCCATCTATATGTTAATACAACCACAGGTGACAAGCCAATCTAGCTGTGATACGAGTTTAGCCGAGCATGAAATTGGGGGAACACAAGCAAAAATAGGGACAAGAACCCAGCAGGAGCAGCATGTTGGACAACATCCACGATGGAAACATTTGACAGTATGTGTGGGGCAGGTTTGGCCGCAGGGGACGCGTGTCTTTTGAACGAACTGAAGTGCTGGATGAAGCCGAGAACGGCGTGTGCGAGCAAGTGTTGCTTAATGCGAAGTCACGTTGAAAGGAGGCATCAACAGGCGGCTGAGATGAGCAAAAGGAGACGCACGCAGGCCGGGAAGGGCCAGAGAATGGCGCAACGGGACAGGAGCGTCCACACTGATGCTCTGCCAGGAAGCTTGTGTCTGGGCCAGTTTCTAGCTGGTATAGGAAGCGCTGAGTCAGGAAACCTGGCCAAGAGAGAGGGGCCCGTGGTGCAAGCCTGGCATCTCTTCCACTCGCCACAATGCCTCACACAACACTGCCCTGCTGGAGTTGTAACACACTGTTCCCAAAACCAGCACACTGCAGCCTGCGCGACACACCCACTAGCAAAGCACACACTTGCAACAGCAAACAAGGACGGCAAGAACCTGGTGGGATTAATGTGCGTTTCCAAACACGTAAAAGTGCCTTGCAGAGGCATTCATTATCCCATCACAGTTTGACACGTTACAGTACAAACCTCAAAGTCTTTTATTGGATTTTTTTTTTTTGCAAACTGGTGCAAGATTGTGAAGTACAATATAGAAAAAATAGAAAAAAAAATGTTTCTTGCACATTTCACTGATGCAAGTCTTTGAAATGACTTTATAAGTTTTGCCCATTTTTACCAAATTCATTTAATGGCACGTCATGCTCAGTCAGAATGGATGAAGAGTGTCCTTAACTCTTCTGTTTACAAATGGGGTCCAACTGACCCCACACCCATATCACTTGTATCGGTTGCCTCAGTCTTCGCATGCAGAAGGGTTAAATATACATTTTTAAGTATTGCTTCAGGTTCTCGATTGGAGTTAGGTCGAGACTTTGACTGCACCATTCCAATACATGGTTTTTTTTCCATCTCACAATTAAAACTGGGATTGAGTTGGTCTATAACATAAAATCCAAGTAAAATACAGAAGTTTGTTGTAATTTGAATGTTTTACAAGGCACTATATGAATAGTTGCCATGAACAAAAATCAAGCCCGACTCAAAAACTGTTAATTTCAAAAACTCAAATCACACAATAGGTGAATATCTACCAATAAAGGTGGTTATCACAGAAAATTGCGGAAGACATAGAGCGCAGGCGGTCCTAACGGACATCAACTGAGACATTTTGTAATATATTTATCATCTGTTTCATATCTTCAATTGAGGAGCTCCTTATCAGAGCAATCTCTCAACTCCATTAGAAACATGTGTGTCTGTGTGTAAGTTTGGATTCTGCTGACATATTTCATGAAAAGGTCAGAAAGGACAGAGAAGAAAAAAATAAGATCATCGGCTTTCTAAAGCAACAGCCAGTGAGCAAAAAGCAAATTCCTGGTACCAGATTAAAAAATGCTCTGTTTTCTCAGTTACTCAGATTTACATTCTAAGCTGTTATTTAAAATAAATACGTTACATAACACACAAGTTCTGTTGTTCTCATGGAAAGTCAGAAAAAGAGAGAGATTAATGGGTTGATTATGTTTGATGGCGCCAACAGAAAGGCCAAGTGCAACATTTGCCATAAAGTTGTGTCAGTTAAATTCAGATCAATAAATAATTGGAATCATCAGTTAAGACAGTAGACATCATCATCAGGACCTTGACGAGTAACAAACAGTAATGGACCAAATCTCCAGCATCATGTTCTGGCTTCAGTCTAGGTTTGTAATTCATTGGTGAATACCACTTCAATCCAATCATTGCTCATTCTACAATATTTTCTTTTTTGTTATAGTTATAACTCATCCTGCATGTTTATCTTTCGCAAACTTCTCAATTTGTTTCGACCCGTTTTTGATTTCAAATTTAGCTGCCAGGGAACAATCTGTGTTTTTGTTTCACAAGAATTGTCACCTTTGCTTTGCGAATGGATTATGCTTTCCATTCCTTCACCGCACAGCTCGCTTGTTTTCCTGTAATCGGAAAACAAGAGCTCTCTGAATCCATTTGCTTTCTTGTAGGGTATTTGTTTCACGCAAGCAGACGTCAGATGGATTCTCTATTGGTTTATGTTTGGCATCAGTCTAAAGTTTGAATCACCTCAAACACACTAAGCAAAAAAAGAATTGGATTAACTTTTCTAAGCTATGGGGGAGATTATTAGAGGGCAAATAAGAACTAAAAAAATCTGGAATATTAGAAAAACAAAACTGTTTTCATAACTGCAAGCACCATTAGCATCTCAAAAACTCAATAAATTCCTGAACTTTGACCCCAAATTGTTTATCCATGAAGAGAGAAGAGTTCAAACCATCTCTTCCTTTTAATTATAATGGGCAAGAATCACATCCCGTATTCCAGTTGGACAGAAAGACAAAGATCTAAAGGGGAGCAGCAAAAGCAAATAGGGTGGAATAGCAACTGTTGGCATCATCCAGGACATTTTCATGTGGAGCATTGTCTCTGGTGCCCGGAAAATGTGCTGTTAACATGTCATTGAATTGCTAGAGATTTTTTGGTGTTATCATTTTATTATTACTTTAGTTCATATTCAGTCTAATGTTAATCAACAATAGTTAATATAGATTTGTGAGTTTGTATAGATTGTGATTTTCAGTTTAAAGTGTTCTCTTTCTTCAGTGTGTATAAACTGACCTGAAGGCCACGTCTGCCTGTTCGTCTTCATGTTAAACAGTTAACTGTGTGTTTCCCAGACCTTAAATTATGTTTTCACAGGTGCCTTCTTATCAACCGGAATACTCCCTATTTTAGAAACTCCCTGTGTGCAGTAATAAATATTGTCTCTGCTGTCATTCTTAGCTATCCTCCCTGTTTGTGTTTGATAATAAAAGACAAGCTGTAACCAAAGGTCTTTCGGCGCTCAGTGAACGGCTTGGAGAAGCAGTTTATTGAGTCTTCTCCTTTTGCAAAAGCTTTGTCATAAAATTCATATATGTTGTCTGTGGTTTTTTAAATGAAGGTTCGAGAAAAATACCCAACATGCATTTTCTGTCAGATCATTTTATCAATCATCTTGTAAAATATATGCCAAATCTCACTATTGTTTTTTATCCTTCAATGTCCCTTGCAGCGATCACGATGGTTTCCTCATGTCGCCTAAAAAAATTAACTGAGTTTCTTCAGTTTTGACATTTTTATATGCTCCTCTTCTGAATATATGAAAAGAAAGAAATCCCAATATAGGAAACCATTTTTAAAAATTGCTCAGCGTTTCTGGTCAAAATCGGTAACTTTTCTTTTTCTCTCTTTCCGACATGTGCCTCTCTCACAGGATGGCAAGAGTTTAAGAAAAACAAAAAGGTCACATGTAAGAACAATGTGTTTTTCTTAGCTAATGAAAAGCAAAAAAACAAAGTAACCTCCTTAAAACAAACTTATGTCGTTTGATGGAACGTTAACAAAAGAGCGCTTACATAAGCTCAGTGTGTCTCTATGTGTTTGACCTTGCCGTCTGCGTAGCGATGTCCACAGCTCACAATCTCTGGGGCATAAATCTGCAGCACCTGCAGGGAGGCGAGAGTTTCTCAGAAAACACGATCTCCCACCAGGACCTGAGCAGGCCTGCTGCCGTTTGTTGCCAGGCCTCAGGAATGGCTGCACTGTAACGGCTTAACAAAGGCTGATGATGTTGGTTTCATCCCTCTGCACTCAGAGACAGAGAAGTCCATCGGCTTGGCAGGAGCGCAGCGAATAGGGAGTTAAAAGCCGCTCAGGCCCGTTTAAAAGAGACGACCTACATGGCTGATGCTCCAAGCACAATCATTCTAAAAAGGAAGAACATCCTGTTTGTTTCACGAATGTTTGAGGTGTACTTAGTTTCACATTTTGCGCTTATTAAAGAAACGTTCGGGGCTGTTAAATGAAGACCAAAGAGACGGCGTGTGTGTTTACCATGCCTGCACATGATCCGTGTGCCGACGTTTAACACTCGGCAATCACAATCTACGAGAACACGGACTGATTAACACACATGGGCAAGTACAGCCATGGGGGGGGGGGGAAACGGCTTTAAGAGCTCGTGGAGAAATTATGTCAAAATTCATGGTGTTAGTGTAAAATAAAACAAGAAGAAAAAATCTGACAGGTTTGTCAGACTTAGGGGTCGTCAAGTTGCAAGTTTGTGTTTTAGAACAATTTGCACACATTCAATATTCCTCTGAAATTTTGTTTTCTGTTATTTTATGCCTGTTTTATTTTCTGTGGCAGCTCTTTTTTTCCCATTTTAACTTTGCATCTTTCTGCCAAATTGTATGCTGTACTTCTTTCCGTCGTCACTTACAGTTTCTATTGGTCTCTCCTCGAGTCCTCGTCTCCATCTGGTTTGGTTTGAGAGCCTCCATGGTCTCATGTAATTTAACCATTAGTTATGTAACATATGGCTAATGAGAAACAAGGACTTTACATGAAACCGACCCCCTGTTTGAAGTACATAAAGTACTTGCAGCATTTATCTAGGACCAAAAACAATCAAAACTATCTTTAAATCAGCGAGGGGATAGCCTTCACCGTACTCACATCAACCACGCTGGTTTCTGTCTCATGTCTTTCCAACAGAAAAAAAGAAGAAGAAATAACAGAGCAATAACCAAACTCCCCGTTCCTCTTAGCTCCCGGCAGAAGCCACCCAGTGAGCACCAGGGCTGACCTGGCTGACCTGACCCAGATATTAACCCAAGCCTCCAGATGTGAACGCGCACTGGGATTACTCCACCGCTGCATCCAGCTCCACATGCTTTCCTAATGAGGCATCCTGAAATGACCCCGGAGCCAGAGAGCGGACTGTTGGCTTCACTATCAGACTCCGGAGCAGCCACGCTCTTTCCTGGATGCTTGGGTATATTGATGGTATTTATAGAACTTATTCAGTGGCGGAAAAAGTGGGTATGCACTGTATGCAAGGCATAGGGGGCGCTGCACTCGAGGGGTCGCAAAAAACAATGAGGGGAATTTTTGTCAGCATTTTATGTACTTAACAGCTGTTTGTGTATGAAATGATCAATAACAGAGGAACAGCACTGATAAGACGCCCCTCCCACCCGCATTTTCTTTAAGTCTCAGAAAAATCACAATCAGGCCATTAAGAAAAATCTCAAAATACACTTCTTCTTCTTTTGTATCAGAAAAATTACTCAAGTGTATATTTAAAAGATATTTAAAATATCTGTCAAAGATAGTCTGTGTATATTTTAAAATATAGAATATAGAAAAATATTTTTTTATAAAATTCACTTAACACTACTTTAAATTATTTCAGTAAGTTTTACATTACATCTCAGTGTATATTTTATGCTGATAAAGTATGGCTTTTTTAGTTCCTTTATTTAACCAGGTGAACCCCGTTGAGATCCAGATCTCATTTTTAAGAGGGACCTGGGCAGAATCTGCAACATGCAGCAACCTGATTACAAAATAAAACCAATTAATACATATGCACAAGTATGCCTTTAATGCACCTAAAAAGTATGCCCATCTAGGTGCCTTAATAATCTTTTACTATTTTTGTTAAAAAGAATAAAAAAATGATAATCATGATGTAAAGTTGCTTAACAAAGTACCCAACCCATTTTCAGACGCATGATGCAAGATTTATAAGTCAACAGCATTAGCTCCAGTTCACACTCCAGACCAGATGTGGCGGTATTGCACACTTTCGTCTTTTTTGAAAAACGCCATAAAAAGAAGGAAAGCCTTGAAAGTCACTTATTTGGCTGAAATATTTAATTATTTCTGACTATGATAAATGCTTTCATAGATTCTTCTGAGAGTGTTGGAGTATGAAGGCCATTTAGGAAATTAGAATATAGAATTATTAAAACACAGGGCAATGTCGTTTTGGAATCATATCAAAGCAAGTTTGTGGATGTGTTGGCTCATTATCTGTTGTAAAAAGTAATGACCCTGAATCTTCATTGTCCTCATGTGCACATGGAATCAGTTTTCTCAAATCTCCACTGTGGTTGAAATTTTCAAAAATAATCATTTTTAATGATATTAAACAGAGTTCTCATGTGGATGAAAGAGCATAAAAACAGAATTTCATCAAATCTGGTTATTTTCTGTTGTCAAGACTTTTCAAGCTTCATTGAAAAGTCAACACAACATGAACCGTTGATTTGTCCTTTTTGTGCACTTAGCACAAATAGAAATAAAGATCTTTTTTTGTGCTTTGTAACCGCGTCACCGTTAGCAACAGTGGCGCAAAAAGGGAATATGCACTGTATGCAACGCATGGGGTGCTGCACAAAAGGGGGCGCCAAAACGATGTGGGGAAATTTTTTCTAGTTAACATTTTCTGTATTTAACAGCTGTTTGAGCACACATGAAATGATTAGTAATAGAGGAACGTCCACTAATTTGGCTCACTTATATATTAAATGATAAAAATATTGGCCTACTTTTTGTTTCATTCTTTTTTAATTGCTTTCTAGGCTGCAATTTATCCATACATCAAGAAGGAATAAGAACATTAGGGAGGCAACAAAAACCTAAATACCATGATGGTTTGAATTTAATTTCTGTATTTTATAAGTGCATGATTAAGAGAGAGCTGTATGGATATATTCAACCTGGGGGCAGAGGGGCGATGACATGTTCGCATACACCTCAGAAAGCATGCAGTTGCACCCCTGTACTTATTTAGTGTTGTTTTGATACACAAACTATCTGTCTTCCAGTAGTTTTCAATCCTTTCGGAAAGCTGTCTGGCAGTGTGCAGCAACTTGCTGTTTTAATTTATAACTAAAACAGCTAAAGAAAAAGTTATTTATTCCAACACTTTCTTTACTGCCTCATTAGAAGGTTTTTAACTCTATAAAAATTATGAACATGCTAAGAATCTGAGTTGCTAACTCTGTAAATCTTAAAAACAATACTTCTTCAAAGAAACAGCAGATGTAAAGTAGTAAAAACTAATCATGTTAAGCAGCAGATGAAAGGTGCTGCAAGGCCTCTTCTTCCTTTGTAAAGACGTAAAGAAATTTCCGTTTGACCATTTATATACAGGTCCAAGTCAATAAATCTCAATTTCACTGAAAAGCACATTATTTTTCAGTAATTACATTAAAAAAGTGAAATTTGTATTATGTGGACATCTCTCTATATAAAGTAACATACATGCCATAGATCCAAAATAAATATTCCAGTCCTTTTCCTCCTCAGCCCTGCAAAGATACTGCTGACATTTAGTTCAGATGTGGTTAATCAAAAGAAATATAACAGCAATAGAATAAATGTCTCTCAATTCATACATTTACTTTTTTGTGCTACTACTGCAATTTACAGAGTTGCACCTGTGCTATAAGGTTAAGTTCTGAAAACATGGGGAGCGACATCTCCTCCTCTGCTCAGCTGATTCTCAGTGCACATCTCTTCCTGACAACATTCAAGCACAAGAGCTGCTCAGATAAAAAGAAAAAAGTGCCACCTTTACTTTCCCTCGACCTCTGAACCTGTGCGCCCATCACAACCCGGAGGTTTGTTGCAGAATCGCCCTGAGATGAAGGAATTTAACTCCTTCCGCGCATCTCTGTAGCAGCAGCTGCATTCTTCAGAGGGCAGCCTCGATTTCCAACTCCAGCCGTGTGCGCAAGTTGCAAACTTCTCTGCAAACCACCACAACACCCGGACAACAACAGCCCTGTGACGGGGGCGTCACGATGGCGAAGTGCGTTAAGTTCAATCGGCCCGCTGAGTGGCTCCAACTCGCAGAGGTGAAGAAAAAAAGGGAACAGAAAATAAACAAAAATGCAGCCTGCAGCCTACCATTTTGATCCAGCGCTTCGAGGCTCCAAGGAGTCCCAGAATAACTCCTTTCGTTGCGGTTTCCTCCTCGCCATGAAAACGATCGTTGGATTGTCACATTTCTGCAGTTTTTTTTTCTTTTTGCCCTTTCCTCTCTGTGTCTTTCCCCCCCTCAAGAGTGTAGCTGTGGCGTTCAGACAGACAAAAATGCAGAGACTGCTTTTGCAGAAGGAATTGGTGATTGGAGCTCGGGGATCATATGGGCTTTTTGTCAGACGCTTTTAAAGGGACACGGTACTGTTTTCAAACGGAGGGACGAGAGGAAGTTCACGTTCAGGCGCGTTTTCCTTCCACCGTCCTGGTTGGTGTTTCAAAGACGGGGGCTGCGAAGGTCGCGCAGCGGCCCGTGTGGCGCAATAACCTGGCGCGAGCGCTTCTCAGGGGTTTTTTTGCGCTCCTGCTTGGAACAGTGTGACGTCAGGTGGCGGGCAGACACGTGCGGGGGGTCAGAGAGTTCACTCATTTCCCACATGGCAGCAGTCACAGGGAGTCCAACTGCGGCACAAGCGCGCTTTGACTGCACGTTTTTCGCCCTACATCTGCGCATAGCCATAGAAAATATGTATTCAAGAAGGTAAAATTATCAGGTAGATTCATCACAGATACAGATAGATTCCAGGTGTTTATTTTAACTTGATGACTTACAGCAGGAGCGTGCGAATGCAGTCCGAGGGCCATTTGCGCCCCTTGGGGTGGCTTTATGGTGGCCCCTAATCAAATTCAAAAATGGTACAAGCACGTAATTTGTCACATGTTTTTGTGACAAATTAAGATCATTTTAAAAAGATGAAAAATATATATATATATATATATATATATATATCCCAGTTATGCTAATTTCAAGTTTCATAGTAAGAACAAACAGACTGTGGTTGAGTTGGTAGACCAGGCGCACCATGTGCAGAGGCTACATTCCTTGATGTGGTTGTTCTGGGCCATTTGGTGCATGTCTTCCAAGTCTCCCTCCACTCTACTTACTGTCTAGTAAAGGCCAGTAGCATAAAATTAACCAAAATAAAAACAAGATTGGCTAAGCACAGCAAATGCTTTCAAAAACTGATCTACATCATCACTGAGCTCTTCCATATTGGTTTTCAAAGACTGACACGTATTCAATTTTTCTATTTTTCCCGTTTACATTTTGAAGTTGGACTACATGATTTCTTTAATTAAAATGTGTTTAGTGAGCATGTACAAAGAGAAAACGATTTTTATCTGCTTTCAAAATCCAGTTTGTTTTAATTTTATATAAAAATGTTTAACAGGATTTTAATATTTTTATATATATTTGAATTTCTCATGTATTTCTATTATTTAACATATTAAGTTATTCAGTTTAACCTCACAATACTACAGAATGCTGTTTGTTTCAAAAGCATATTGGGCATTAGACCTAAGATAAAAAAAATGATTTAATTTAAAGAATTACAATACATTTTCTACTTAAACCAGTTTTTTATATAAATAACTTTGTAAAGCTTAAATATTCTTGTGTACTTGAAATAATATAGTAAAATCAATGTAAAAATAAGCTGCCCCCTGCAGATCAAACTGAGGCACTGCAACTGACAGAAGCCTATGAGCTCACTCAATAATATTGGAAGCACAATAAATTCCAAGCTGAAACATTGTTAGGTGCCAAAATAAAGAAACAGAAGTTCAAAGAGTGGTGATATTTAATAAAAGTCATTAAAAACAAAAGTCAGAGATAACATACTTTAGGTACAACTTCTACATTCATCTGTTCATTCAGAGACAACAAATAGTAACCCCTTTCCTTCTCAAACACATAAAAGTTTTTTTTGAAAGAGATTAAGAATTGCACCATTTAGCTTATGAGAAGAAAATGTTAAACACATAAATATACGACAAAGTTAATTATTTTCCACTCCTCTCTCATAGCAACATGTAAAGTTTCAGCAGAGTGACTAGATGCTCTACCGACTGCTGTCTAGATACATTCACATTCATTACCATAATGATCATCCCTTCATCTCACATAATGAAACTTAGCACAATATAAAACCGTGTAGAACCCTCCATGAGAGCAGGCCGTCGCCGTGTCCCCTCTCAGCTGTAGCGAGTGCTGCGGCTGTGACTCCTGTGCCTAGAAGAACTGCGACTTGAAGAGCGGGACGACCTGAAGCAGACGGATCACAACAAAACAGCTCAGCTTTTAGTTGTCAAGAGAGACGATCACAAGGATGCAGATGGCTTTATTTCATCGGGAAGCAATTGGCATAGAAAATACCAAATCAATAAATCACGCATGAATATTTTATCCAAAACATGAAGAGAGAATGTCTAAGATATAATCAATCTGAATAAAGGTTGAATAGAGATCCGCTTCACTGCAGTCTTACCGTGAGCGGCGCTCAGAGCTCCTGTAGCTCTCACTACGTCTGCGCCTTCGTCTCCTGCTCACACTCCGACTTCTACTGGAATAGCTGTCGTAGGAGTCGGACCTGGAGCAAAATAAAAACAACAAGATGTAAAAGATTCCTTAGGTTCGGTTTTAGTGGTGTTGAGAGTGAGCATCAGAACGTTCTTGTGTTAACAACTAAGTACAGTAAATGCAACGCTAACTATTGGGATTTAGAGTTAGCACAAACAACCAAACTAAACTGAAGCCAATAAAGAGCCAATAGAAATTTAACCATGTTCCAGATGCTGGTTGGAAAACAGTGGAATGTGAGATTTGAGATTTTTCTGTAGAAATGCACATGAAAGCTACAAACTGTCAGAAGTGCAAATAATCACCACAGCACTATTAAAAATATTAAAAATCAAGATATTTGTAATTTTTATACATTTTTACTTGTATGCAATAAATTAAATATGTCATATTAAAGAAACATTGAGATATGTATTAAAAAGCGATCTATAAATCATTGTAAATCTGAAAGATGACGACAGTGCCACAGGCTCGAGTATGAGGAGTTTAACACACCTGGACCTCCGACGGCGATGATGTGAGTGGCTTCTGGAGGGACTTCTACTGTACGACCGACTGTTGGGAATGCAAAGGAAAAACAAAAATTACGATCCAGTGAAGAGAAAAAAAATAAAAAGAAATGTTTTTATTTTGGAACTTTTGTAGCTCCATACCAAGAAGCTACATTCCTGTTAACTAAAATAGATAGTTAAGTAACAGAGATGGTATACCTATGCCTGCTGTAACTTCGATATGTGCTGCTGCGAGAGCGAGATCTTCGTCTGCGGATTCTCCGACTCCGGCTGCGGCTCCTTCAGGAACAATAATAAAAGTGACTTGAACAAAAGTAATGATTTGGCAGTTTAAACCGGTTATAATGATGTTTGTCTCTAACCTGGAGGAGTAGCTGTAGCTCCGGGATCTACTTCTGGATCTGCTGTAGGAGCGGGACCAACCTCCGGAACGGGAACGGTGGCTGGAAGCAGAGCGGGACTTTCTCGATGCGGAGCTGGACTTCTTTGGCGAGCGCGATGCACCTCTGGCCTTCCCCACAGACGGAGATCTTTCCTCACTTGAACTCTCCTGGTTTCGTGGCCTCTGGTTGAGCCGTACCGTTTTACGAACCTCATCGAACAGCGAACCCGGTCGGACTCGGTTTTTACTCTTGATCTCCATTTTCACTCCCTGCGTGCCCAGAGGCTGGATGCTCTCGTTGTTTTGTTTGCTTTTCACCGTGACGGCCTGGACGTTCACCTCCGGTGTGACCGGCATTCGTTTTAACGGCTTCCATTTGAAGTTTATGACGGCTCTGCCAGGAGGCACTTCTTCCTGTGGTCCAGCAGTTGTTGATGAGGAAGTGACATCAGGCTGGTCTTTGCTCTGAGGCAACGCACCATCAGTGCTCGCCACTTCTGATGATTTTGAGGTAGAATTTAGGGTTAATTTAGTGGCAGTGTTGGACAAATCAGGCGTAACAGGATGTTCAATGATGTCAACATTGTGCTCCGGGGTGCAGATTTCCATATCATCTAAAGAATCTTGGTCTTTGACGCTGTTCTGGCTGGATGCTCGGTCAGAGTGATTTGTGCTTTCAATGTTTTCTTTGGATCTCAGTTGAATCTTTTCTTCTTCTTTTCTCACAGGTTTCTTATTCAAATCAGTTGAATCTTGGTTATTTTTGTTAAAGTCTTCACTCATGTTTTCTTCAACCTCTCTACCAGGACTACGTCTCTCCCTTTTAGACTCCTCATCCTCTTCCTCCTCGTCAAACTCCAACGGCGGCTGCCAATGAAAAGTCTCTTTCAGCTTCTGGTGTTTTCTCTTGGACTTTTTAGCTTTGTCCTTCCCATGATGAGAACTGCTCTTACTCTCTCCTTTCCTCTTGTGTTTATGCTTCCGTTTGGCCTTTTTCTTGCTCTTCTTGCGCTCCGGTTGTACAACCTTATGAGCACCATCATCTGAGGGACAAGAAGAGGAAGCGGCCGCTACCGCAGCAGCAACTTTATATCCTAGCTCGGTCACTGCTTTTGACGTCTTCTTCAAGGCATCATAGTCCGATTCAGAACTCGCTTCTCCTTCCTCTTTTTCAGAGCCAAACGTTTTTTGGTCTGCTGGATTCTCAGAATCTTTGTCTGAATCCCATCCGGTCGCCAGCATCGTGCTGGACTGGACCACTTGCGCCTCAGTTGCCGCGTTGCTTTGGGTAGCTTTGTCGCTGTCACTATCCCACTCAGAGCGGCTTTTGAAGCTTTCGTCTGCCAGTGAAGAGTAACGTTTTGCTTCTGGCTCTTCTGAGTTTCCCCTCTCTCTTTTGTTCTCCAAAGAGGCACTAAAATCTGGGCTACGCTCACTGCTCACTTCTTTTCCTGAACCCGAGAGTCCGTCTTGACTCTTGTTGGCCAAAATATACTTATCTAAATTTTTTATTCTGTTGAGAGAACTGTAGTACTCCTTCCATTCTTTGTCTAATGAATTCTTCTGGCTGCTTCCTCCTTTTTGGTCCTTTTCAGAGTCTGATCTGTCGCAGGACGACGTCTTGCTCCGGTACGGCTCAGCCGATCTTGACCTAGACCTGCTAGAACTTCGGCTCCTGGAGCGACTGAAGGACTTGCTTCTAGAAGACCCACCATGGGATGTTTTGTGAGCCGACTTTTCTTCAACATCTTCTGATATGGACTTCGGTGTGCGAGTCTTTTTGGAGAAGCCGTCCCCTGACGGACCAGCGGTAGAGTGCTTGCCGTGCATAACTTTAGCTTTGATTTCTTGAATATGAATGTAGGAGGGCTTCCAGGGCTTCTGGTCTGGTTTCCAGCGAGAAGGAGGAGGACTGTCACTGAGCGGGATCACAGGAACCGTTTCAGCTACTGGGAGAGCTGGCAGTATGGGAACAGGTGTAATCTTTTTATCTTGGGCCTTCCCAGTCACAGGCATCATGGCATCGATTTTGGGTTTGGTTGTCTTCCTCTTCCTGGGAGATCTGGAAAAACTCCTTTTTCTAGAGGACAAAGATCGGGATCTGGACGTGTACCTAGAACCTGATCTCGACCTGGACTGAGAAGATGACCGGGATCTGGATCTGTACCTTGTCCGTGATCTTGACCGGGACTGAGAATAAGACCGAGACCTGGATCCAGACAAAGATCGACTTTGTGATCTAGAGAAGCTTCTGGACTGTGAATAAGACCTGGACTTTCCTCGTGATCTGGATCGACTGGATGTGTATGACCTGGAGTAGGATTTGGATAAAGACAGGGAGGATCTCCGCCTTCTCCTGCCAGAAGAACGATGTTCACTTGAGGGAGACCGGGTCGCCGATCGGGATCTGGACCTCCTAGCAGAAGTCGCTGATTTTTCACCCTCTGACTCGTAGTGTTCTCGAGATTTGTTCTTGGAGCTTTTCTTCTTGCCATGTTTGCGCTTTTTGGCTTTCTTCTTGTGTTTGGCTTTTTTCTTCTCTTTTTTTGGAAGCCTGTGCTGGCTTGACCGCTCAGAGCTTTGGTCTGAGGAAAGTTCTCCAGAGTGGGACTCTTGAGATTTGCTTCTATTATCCCACTTGCTTGAAGAACGCTCTTTAAGTCTGTTAAAGCAAAATAAGCATGAGGACAAATAAATACAAAATAAATACAGGAAAAACATCCAAAGAGGTGGGAAGTAGAGCATAATTCCTACTTGTCTCCTTTGCTCCACCTTTCTGGGCTCTGGGGAGGAAAAACTTTGGCTCTCTTTGTTTCCACTTTCCAGTGTGGTGGAGTTTCACTGCCCCCATGCTCTTCAACAGACGTAGAGCGTGACTTAGATCTGGTTGGGGTGTGATATCTCTAAAGTGAAACGCAAAAGAAAGGAGAAAGAGTAGATTTTCAAAATTAACCAAACAAATATGGAGTCCTTAATATCAAGAGAAGAGCATACAATTGTTCCTCTGCCTCTGATCTTCCGTCCAGACTTTGTCACAGCTGGTTTCTGTTCAGCTAAAGGACCAGCTTCTTCTTTCTCAAGACTGAAAGATACAATTACATTTTAAATTAATTAAATGAACTACACTAAGTACTGCATACGCTACCTTACAAAAGTATTCATGGGTTTCATTCATTGTTTATGTGTAAGGCAAAAATGTAAAGTTTGAATATCTAAAAAAGAGTTGTTAAACACATAATCCAAAAATGTTAATTTTCTGTGGCACAACTACTCCAGAACATGGCTGGCTGGCCAGATAATGAAGCATTTATCAGAAAAGCAAAAACTCTAGAATGAAAACGATGTGAAGACTTGATTGAAGTTAATTACAAGCTGTAATGTACACACCACCCCTGTAGAAGAAGGTTGTCTGTTCGAACAAACTCGACCTGCAATTAACACCCTCCAAAAGTGAAGCAGGTTGAAGTGGATGTGACAATAAATGGAGCTACAGCGCAAACTTAGACACTAAATATACAACCTGAGCCGCACATGAATAACTTAGATCAAAGCATATTCTCAATCTGAGAATGGCCCAGTCAAAGTCCAAACATACACCTAATTGAGTGTCTGTAAAAATAGATGCTTAGAGACATTTTCCTTCAGCTACGGGGTGGCAAAAAAATATACTCCAAAAGAATTCTGATTAAACTGGGTAAATACAAGTGCATGGCGTGTTTCTAAAATACACAATTTCCTTCCTTTTCACTTTTGTTTGTCTTGTCATATAAAATCCCAATAGATTACATAAATGTTTGTGGTTGGAATGAAACAAAGCATTATTAAGTTCCAAGGGACTGAATACTTTTGAGGTGAGTCATACGTGTTTAATATTCTGTAATAATCTTGATAACCAACGGTTCTGTTTTGTCCTCCTGCGCTGGCATGTCCCGTCGCAGCAGGAAGCGATTCTCTGGCACAGGTGGGATTTCCTCAGGCCGAACAACAGGCTTCTCCCTCTTGCCACCCGTTTCCTTCTCCTCCTCAGGTTTACTCTCACCGTCTGCCGTCTCTTTTTCTGCAGACCTTAAAGAGCAGAAACGCAACCAAACTTGTACTTGCGTGGTTGTATTTACAGCATAAGAATTAATCTTCATCTTGGGAATATTTTAAGTGTTTAAACATACCTTTGATTAGAAGGTACATTTTCAGCTTTCTTGGCCTTGTTTCCTTCTCTCCTTTTCTTTTTATATGGTTTACTTTTTGCCAGTCGTTTTCGATGTTTGAGCTTTTCTTCTGATTCACTTTCAGACGATGAACAATTGGAGTCATTGGAGTTGATGGATGAAGTCCTTTTCCGCTTGCCCTCAAGCACTGAAATTAAAATTGTAAAAATTTTAAGATTATAAAGGTTTATGCATTTTATATTTAGAGATATCAAATAGTGATATTTGTCAAATAAAAACATATTCCCGTAAGCGAGCATATCATGGGTTTTCAAGGAAAACATTGCACTAACCATCATTCGCAGACTTTGTGATGAGCTGTCCGCAGTCGACCACTCTCACGTCAGCATAGGGTCTGCTAGCCGAATCAGTCTTCAGCCCCTCGATCTTCTTTATCACTTCAAACCCAGAGATGACGAGGCCGAAGACAACATGGACGCTGGACAGAGATAAACAGGAAATGTACTCCTGGACTAATTCAAGTCCAAACTTACTATTGCTGTCTGTTTGGATTTATGAAAACAGTTATTCAAACACATTCTATGAAACCTTTCATAGTACAAAGAATGAAATTCTTTTCTTTTATATATTTAGAAATGACTGAAGAGCATCTTACCCATCAAGGTGAGGAGCCATTTTAGTGGTGCTGTTTGTGGTTAATCCAGTTGAGTCGACCAATGACAGTGAAGGGTTCATGGAAAAAAAATGAAAACATTGATAACTGAGAGAACAAATCACTCACACAACATGAGGCTGCAACTGAATAACACAAAAAAGTCTAAAAAAATATGTAGCATACAGAACCACTCTTGGTTTATCTTGCACTTTAAATTTTCAATTATCAATTAAGAATGTAGGAAGCTGTAAAATCATGTTTAAATTTGATCAAATCAATGGAGGAAAAAAAAGACAAATCCTCTTTAATGTCTCACACGTATCTACTTGTGAAGGAAAAGTTCACACTGATAATGATTATGCCTTTTTGTGATTCAGGAGATCCTTCAGTCCAAATAACATGATCTGCCTGAACGTATTAGTGAAACCTAAGCATTTCAAAAATAAGCAGTGCATTGTGATACATGTTTGAAAATACAAAACTACAACATGAAAAAGAAAAGTCAGGAGAGAGAGAAACACAGCCTTTGAGACACATTACCTTGGAAGAGCAGGATGCTAGAGTTTCTGTAAATTTTACACAAAAACGGCAAGAGAAAAAATGTAACACATTTGTAGGTAAAAAAAGAACGAATCCAATGTTGCTCTACACTTTGAAATCTAACACACATAGAGAGAGGGGATTTTAGGTGGCAAATACTACTCTGCAGGGTCATAACAGGGCAAGGGTGAGGAAGTAAAAACTATGACAGAGCTTCAGTTGGAATGAAAGTTGTGCTTTACATGAATTGAGTCCTACTCACATAAAAAACTGGGAGCCGTTGGTGTTCTTCCCACGATTGGCCATGGACAGCAGGAAGGCTTTGTCGTGTTTGAGAATGAAATTCTCATCTGGGAACAGACAGAGGGGAATCAGAGTTTCAGAGGTTGTGCCCCAGTTAGTGCTAATAGAAATACTTTTGGAGATAAAAAAAATAATAATAATTAACCATAAAACCCTTGTTTCTCCTCGGTTTCTATGGACCCAAATGTTTAAATAACTTTCTAAAGTTAAAACTGTTGGTTTGGTGAGCTTAAAGATATGTACAGGGAGTTTGTCAGTTTCTGTTGATTTTGTTAAAAAACCTGATATTTGCTAAAAATCTAAATGTTCAGGTTAGAAAAAAATATATACATTTTATAGAGTAAAA
This sequence comes from Micropoecilia bifurca, assembly GCA_903067075.1. Classification (NCBI taxonomy): domain Eukaryota; kingdom Metazoa; phylum Chordata; class Actinopteri; order Cyprinodontiformes; family Poeciliidae; genus Micropoecilia; species Micropoecilia bifurca. The sequence goes on along the minus strand of CAEGAF010084844.1, from coordinate 5,553 downwards.
TTATCCTACTTAAAGATAAAAAACATCAAATTCCTTTAGAAGACTTGTAATCTCTTAACTTTATATAAATTGATGGCAGTAATGTTTGTAAGCCTGGAAATGCGATTTAGTATTCCCATTAATGTAAAATAAAATATTCATGTTAAGTTTTTTTAATTTAAAATTAATTTTTTTTTTTTTAATAATTAGCTTTGTCATAGCTGGTTTTCTATATAACCCATGAACAAACAGAGATATGTTCAGGTGCTGCTCAGCCATGCAGTGATAAACAATAAAAACATAATATTTTTAAAAGAAGATTCTGAGCATGATTCAAGTGATGCAAGGCCAAAGATTTGTCCAAAATTGACAGTAATTTGGGTTTTCTTTCACACTTCTTGAGTTTGAATTTAAAATCAGGACAAAGCAGATACACTTTTAGATACACAAAAAGTGTATCTAAAAATGGCTGAATCTTTAAAAAAAAAAAACAATAAACATACATCTGGATTAATGAAGCACATCTCCATCATTGTTCAGAATAATCTCTGCATATACAGTCCAAAACTGTACATCATAGTCTCTCTACTATAAAAACGCTTTTTCTTGAACTTGTAGTGTTTCCTATTAGACAGTTTGTCTTTATGATAGCTTACTCTTTTCTCTTATTTGCCTGTAAGACTATATTTTCTTCATATAACCAATGTCTCGATGATCTTTCATTATTAGAGAACTGGAGAGTTGAAACCATGTAATTATCAAAGCTGGTATGATAGAAACTTAATTGAAAACCTTGGGAATAATTTGGAGAAACATGCTTCAAACTGAGAAATGATTGTATTACATTGTAAAAATTCTCTGTAATAATACATTATTTATTAATTTATTATTCTAGAACTAAAATCTCAGACTGTGGAAGTACTTTCCACAGTCTCCATCGTATATTTCATGTCATCAAGTCAATCATTGAGGACAGAAGAGATATCTGACTGAATGGAAAGTGTGTCAGGGCATGTAGACTTTTGGGTCAGACCTTGTTGTGATGACTATGTTGGCATGGTGTTACTGAACTGTGCACATTTCTTACCTTCTCATTTTGCAAAAGACCACTCTATAAATAAGAGAATATGTTGATATATTTAGCAGGAGGATGGTAGCATTTAGTAACGAGAATGGGTACTTCCCATGCTGATTTGATTAAATTCACACATTGGGAAAGCCACAAGAAATTAATGATTCAGCTAGAAAGGACATGCAGAACTTTGCTCAAATAGCACAGGATTGCAATACTTAAACACACATTTGTTATCAGTTTTTTAACTATATGAATCAATATCGAAATACCTTCAAAGTAGCCACCATATATTGATTCCCCTCCTCTTCCAGTTCCTGCAGCCATAAAGAAAATAGACTTAGATTTTTTTTAATGTCAAATTAACAGTGTTTTTTACAGCAAACAAAACACCTAATGATCAAAGCTTGCTTATCAAACACTTTTTTGTAGACGCTGCTGCCATTTTCAGGAAGCAGCAGGTTTCCAGGTTAGCAAAGCTTCAGTGAACCTGTTTAGGTTCAGTGACCTTAATGAAAAACTCTCTGTATCGCTTCAATAAACATATTTTCCACTTTTGGTATATTTTTATTTGCACAGATGTATCCTTAGATATTAAACTCATTCTAAAACATTGACGCTAATCCAACATCATCCAGTTACTTACATTTTCAAAGAAGCAAGGATATTTATGTTGTTACCTTCTGTGAAGTCGCCTCCTTGAATCATGAAGTTTTTCACAACTCTGTGAAATGTGGAGCCTTTGTAACACAGTTCTTTCCTTGTGACTTTCCCAGTTCCCTTTTCACCTGAAATAACAGGGTTAGTAAGAAAACTCTCATAGAACTACAAACTGAATGACAATTCTAGAAAGTACTTCTATGTAAAAAAAACAAAACAAAACAAACAAACAAAAAAAATGTAAAAGAAGTTTCGAAATGGAAGTTTTGGGATGAGGTTACTGTATTTTAAAGAACTTGATACCAATAGCCAGATGTACTAAAAGTCAATGCTGGACAGTAGAAATATTTTGTCTTATTTAGTTTTTAAAAATCTGACTGGGGAAAGAAATTATGTAGGTATCACCCTCTGGATTATCTGTGCTACATTTACAAGATAAACCTGTTTAATTTAGGTTAAACAGGCAAGACATAGTATCTGATTTCACTGCCAACACAAATATCCCAAGGTTTGGTTAATTATGGTGTAGGGTTACCCTGTTCTATAAGAACCATCAAAATAAAAGTGAAACAAGCAAATTGTGTTCATTAAAGCAGTTTTGTACAAATGTACAAGCCAACTATTCAGTCCGAAATAATCCAATCTCCATCAATGAGATGTAGAGGAAATAAAAGAGGGATAATTCTGCTGTCTGTATCCAAATTTATGATTTTTGTTGGATGCAAGACCATCTCCATGAATGGGAGCAAATTTACTGGGTGACCAATACAATCGCATACCATAGTAATCTATGGTATGTTAATTGTTTATTTTATTTTTTTGCTTTTGTATATTATAAAATATATCAATCTACAAGATTACTATTACTAAAGATATATGTTGGCTAAATTAGCATTAGGATTAACAGCTTGTTCGGTTTCACATCTAATCCAGCCAAGATCCAGTTCATTAAATGACCTAAACACAAAATGTTGCTAAATGTCTGGAATGAATAATACAATGGAATTAAACCACTGAGTGAAAATAACTTACCAGTGCACAAACAAAGAAAGTTTTTGCTTGTCTTAGGACAAACATCCGAGAACAGCTGAAAGACAATACGCCCAACTACAGGAAGAGAGAGAGAATTTATTACATTTATTAAAGTTTTTTTTTTTACAACAAAAATAGCATATTTAAAGAAAAACTGACAGAAAATAACAAATGAAATATTGGATATGTAATAATCAGGAGACATAATTAGCAACTTCACATTCTTGCTTTTATTTACAGTACATAGTTACCACAAACATAACAAAAACAAAACAGCAACTCCAGGACAACACTTCCAAACAACCCTTCAAAACTGATACACTGATTTGGAAAAGACCAAACCAGTCTATCAGGTTAGTGAACTACTGTGTGTTTCGCTTTCATTTGTTAGAATTAAAGAAAAATATCACAGTGAAGGTTTCTGTTGAAAGCTCATGGTTTAAAATGAAACCTGTGCCGTTTACTTGTTTTCTCTTAATTTGACAAATGATGATTTCCTTACCTGGCTCCCGGTTGAGTTCCACATCAAAGTAACACTGAGGGCGGTCTTTTACTCCCATTGTGATCAAAGTGCATGCAACCTAAAAACACAGGGCAAAGAAAATGAGAAGAAAAAGCCAAAGAGTTAAATCAACTTTTCTATTAGTCTTGATCTTGCTGTCCCTGTGATTAAATGAATTAAGAAAGTACACAATTAAGATGAAAAGCTTAAAGTGATGGTGTTCGTGACTTGTTGGCTTCACCACCATCGCAGAACTGCATTGTGTTAGTTGCATAATTTTGTTGCAGTGTTTACTTTAGAGGTTTAGCTTGAGTGTCAGATTCAGACTGCAACTGTACACTGCTAAAAATAGAGAACAATTTGTTTCAACATCACACGATATGCTACAGTAGTGCAGAGTATTCATAGCTATCTTAAAGTATTAAAGCTTATTTATTTCATTCGATCTCATCCAACATTGTCCTTTGAGCTCCACAGATGGATTTTTGTTCAACTAGTTAAAGAAAGTGGCCACACTTTACATAAGTTGTCATAGTAATGCTGAAAAAAAATATTAAAAATGTGTTAACAGCTATTATAGAGTCCATATATAAATTCAAGAGAAACTGCCCAAAAATATAACAGTTTTATCATGTTATATTTTTGGGCAATAGACGACATTTATGCCGTCTATTGCAATTCCGTCACAATATAACCCGACAACAAAGCTATGGTACAGTTCATTAGGAGAGTTAAAAATACAATAAAAAGAGAATACATTGTTCACTTGGTAAAACAAACATAGGCGCTATCAAAATGGTTGCACTAGCTACCTCTCAGCTACCTACTGCTAGCTGCGATAGGTGCTGTTTGCGTAGCAACTTCCATTGCATTCGCCCCCGTTTCTTTCATTAAACACATTTATCCGGGTACTACACAAATTTATTCAAAGTTTCCAACTCGCATTACATATTTAAAGCTAATTAATATTAAATAACTTACCCACGTACAGTAGCTAGCCGGGTAAAACGAGCTAGTCACTGACGGTAAACCGTTAGCTTGTGCTACTTCCTTCTTCTTTTTAAGAGTACGGGTTTCCTTTGGGAAGTTTGTCCCTCCTGCTGTACCGTAGAAGATTTGTTGTGGTGGTTGTTATCCAGAAATAGAAATCAAGTTGAGCTCTCTGGACTATTTAAATCAGCCGTGCTACTCGCATTTGTTTATAGGCTCTTCAAGCTTGTTTATATGAATTACTAATTATCCTCGTAGGTTGTTTATCGGAGGTTGGCTTGTCAGTGAGCAGTGTGATTGGCTTGAATGATGCTGTTGTGAGCTAACTTACAGTAGCATTGGAACAAGGTGCAGCATGAAGTCCATAACAATGAGGTAAGGTGTAACTTCAATGTGCAATCTAAATCTACATGATACATTAAGGTTAATTTCTAAATTCATAATTATATGCCCTTCTTACGCAGTATATGTAAGGACATATTAATAATCTCTCAATATTATTACGTTAAACATATTGGACGTTTGTATGTTAATTCCAGGTTAATCAAATCTTTATTGCACTAGGTCCATTACATAATAATCTCATAGTTTCCAATAACATTTCTAAACCTATGATTAGACATCTGATTGTAATATCATGTTTGATCTGCGTCAGAATGACCACCAAAGATAAATGTTGTGCCAAACTAAGCAAAGTGTTTTAAATGGTAATCCTCCTCATCTCTTTTTTCCATCTGCCCCATACAGGCTGCATATCCTCCACAGACGCAGGCTGTCATGTCTCTGATCTTGTTTGCGTTCGTGGTGCGGGTCAGGGATGGACTCCCTCTGTCAGCTTCCACCGACTTCGAGCACAACAAAGAGCTCCAGGAGAGGAAGCAGCAGCTCAGGACCATCAGCAAGTCTCTGCCCCGTCTCCCTGAGAGGGGCACCGTTAAAGGCCAGAAGCTCAATATATAGTAAGGATTCTGAAACCTGAACAATATATTTTTTTTATTTAAGAAAGTGAACATATTAAAAGCCGGAAAAGGGTAGAGTGCCTTCTCCGGGTCAGGGGGGTCGTCCTGCCTCAAGTGGAGGAGTTTAAGTATCTGGGGCTCTTGTTCACAAATGAGGGAAGACGGAGATCGACAGGCGGATTGGGGCAGCGTCTGCCGTGAAGCGGCGCTGTACCGGTCCGTCGTGGTGAAGAGAGAGCTGAGTCAGAAAGCGAAGCTCTCGATTTACCGGTCGATCTACGTTTCCACCCTCATCTATGGTCATGAGCTTTGGGTCGTGACCGAAAGAACGAGATCACGGATACAAGCGGCCGAAATGG